>CM064511.1:18033500-18213500 GCA_032716605.1 Paralithodes platypus | reverse complement strand
GTCCTGCCTCCTGCTATTTTGTGGTTCCATTTCCGATACGTTCTTCTTAGTAGCATCCGACATTATTCAGAAGATTCCTTGTTCGGTGCTTGAGGACTTTACAACACTTTCTTTCATAAAGGAGTGACAGATATAATTGATTAAAGTAACGTTAAGTAAACCTTCTTCTTGTTTGCATTAGATCACTCTTGTGATTTAATTAAGTTAACTATCTTTTCCTTGTGTACCATAACTAAGCAACCATATGTTATAGGTATAGGCTGTTTCAGAGAACATCAGCCTATAGTAGAAGCACATAGATACTGAGAGTTAAGATACCCCGCTATCGCAGATATAACTCTGGAGGGTATATGTGTTCTTTGTTCGACGGGATTATATATCAGGGGTTGGATCTAGCGTTTTCATTGTTGCATTTATGCCAGTCTAGTCCAATGTATAAGAGCCACTTATTTATACGAGACCCGATCATAACAAATGGCGACCTAGCTCAGGATTTGGTGAACTGACATATAATTGCAGGTTATTGTGCAGATTTTTCTCACAGTTTAGGCAGTGAACATTTGTTTATTTTGTGAAATATTTTTTGAGGACATGCAAGAATTATTTTTTTAGCAAAGTAATATAGCACTTAAGCGGTCTCCGTGATTTTTTATTGTGAATATTGTGGTATAAGAGTTTGGGGTACTTCTTTTTTGTGTATCAAAGTGAAAAATCTTCAGTGAGCATCATGTCTTATAGCGGATCAGTGCAGGATGAGGACACAGTACGTGATGTAGAAGCTGAGGAGCAGCAGCATGGGCAGGTTGTTAACTTGGTGAACAGTGAGGAGGATGCAAGGAATTTTTTACAATGGCCTGTTACTTCCGACAGGTTGGTGGGTATGAATCGGTACGGTCTCCAGTGCTTAGCCGCAGCTATCGGTCATGTATGTACAAGTGGCATGACCAAAGATGACCTGATGACGTGTATGCTGGGTGGGGTGACTGGCGTACGAGGTAGGGTGAGTGATCAGAGCCCTTTGGCCGAGCCTCCCCTTCACTCGACTCCCAATCCTCCTATTGGAGTACCGACCCTGAGCACGCTTCCGCAGGTGGGTAGTGACTGGCAGGGTGGTTTGCCCCTGGGGGGATCACCGGGTATTTCTAACATCATTGCATCTCCTCCTCCTCCTCAAGGTTTGACCCCGGAGATGCTCTTTCAGCTCGAGATGGCAAAGATGCAACATCAGAGTCAACAGCAGATAGAGCTAGCTAACATAGAAGAGAGAAAAGAGCTGGCTAGGATGCAGCAACAGACGAGGGAAGCTGAGCTTAGGACTGAACTAGAATCTACAAGATACTGTGCCGACATGGATTTAGAGAAGTCTCGTGTTGAGACGACGGGACAGCGACTCGGTACTGGAAACGGTGCGCATGATCAGTCTCTGTCGCACCTTCTCAAACTGGTCCCTGTATTTGACGAGTCTGGTGTCACAGAGTTTTTCAATAGATTTGAGAAGAAGTGCCGGGAGCATCAGTGGCCTGCAGTTAAGTGGGCGGCCCTTGTGTCCTCTAGACTCGTAGGTAAGGGGCTCAAGGCTTACGATGCACTGCCTTTGGAGTCCTGCGTTGTTTATGAGGAGCTCAAGGAGGCTGTCCTGTGGGCATATGAGCTACAACCCGAGACATATAGGTTAAAGTTCCGGGGTGTGACTAAGGGGCGAGACAGTACCTTCTTGGAGCACGCCCGGGACCTGTCCGACGCTATGGGAAACTGGCTCAGATCAGAGAAGACAACTACGTTTGATGAGATGAAACAGTTGATGCTTCTAGAGCAGTTTTATAAGTGTACGGGCGGCGACTTGACTTTAAACCTTAAAGAGAAGAACCCAAGAACTCTCGTAGAAGCAGCAGAGATGGCTGATCTTCGGTTGTCACTAATTCGGGGGTGCGGCTCTGCACAGAGAAACGATGTAGGCATTAAGGAGCGTTACCCTCCCCCTCCCCGGAATATGGACACACATAAATTTAAAAGCAATGACACCAAGACTGATCACAAACCTAGCACCGCCCCGTTTAAGAAGGGTCAGGGGACTTTCACACCTCAGTATAAGTCCAAGGGGAAATTTGAGTGTTATCACTGTCACAAAGAGGGGCACATGGCAAAAGCTTGTCCGAGCAGACCTCCCTCGGCGGCTGTGTCATTGGCTCGCAGCATTGGGGTGTTCCAGAAGTCTTCTGTGTTTGCTGGAGGCATAAGATCAGAGGATGGAGCACCGCCAGTGAAGAAGGATCCGGAAGGCTCGAACCCTGTCCGCGATGCCTTTTGCGACCATAGAGGGCATGGCTGCGTGAAGTGGGGGGGCAAGAAGCACATGGTACAGCTCTTGCGTGACACAGGTGCCTCTCAGACACTCTTGAAGAATTTCACTGGTAGACCCATAAACGCGGCGCGGGTAGTTGTGGTGCAGGGAGTTAATGCAACTAGGTCATACCCGCTTGTTAGAATGGAGCTTGAAGTTGACGGTGTGACTCGCGAACTGGATGTGGGAATCGTGGAGAAATTGCCTGTTGGGGGCGTCGACCTCCTTCTCGGCAATGACTTTGCGGTGCCTGCTTCTAAGGGTTCACCCTTAGTCGTTGCCGAGGAGCCGGCCGACGTGAGTAGGGAGGAACAGGAGTGGGTTGAGAAGTGTCAGGTGCAACCAATGGCGTGTGTTGTAACCAGATCTCTCGCATCCAGGGAGTCGCAGCCTAAACAACAGTCTTCAAATAAGCGGAGGAACGGTCACGAGAAGGTGCTGAAAGCTGATACGGTGGAGAGTCTAGTACCAGCAGCGCTTCTCGGGGACTCAGTATTAGCACCGTTATTAGAGTCTGGAAAAGCACCACCACCTGTCACTGAGAGTGTAGAGGCAGGGCTTAAAGAGACTCAGAGGCAGCAACGGTATTCACAGAGAGAGCAACGGGATGCAAAGTTCGATGTTGGGGGAGGGCATGAGTTGTTTCGCAAACACTTAGACAGGCTACCTCCCTCAGATATCCGCAAATTGCAGCTAGAAGACCCGGAGGTTCTAAAGTGTAGTAACGGTGCTGTCGAACTCGAAGAGGACAGGGATGCAAAGTCTGGAGATTTTTTTTCATTGATGGCATCTTGTATCGGCGATTCCAAGACCCGCAGAGAAGTTGGGAGGGTAGGTCAGGAGTGGTAGACCAGCTGGTCGTACCGAGGGTATGCAGGGATAGCCTACTTAGGTTGGCTCATGATGTACCGCTGGCGGGACACTTGGGTGTCCGTAAGATGGTGGCGGCTTTGGGGAAACTGTTTTGGTGGCCTGGTTTGAGAGCACAAGTGGTGTCATGGGTGGCAATGTGCAGTGTGTGCCAAAAGGTCGGGAAACCTAACCAGAGCATCCCAAAGGCTCCGTTACACCCAATTCCCGTCAGTGGGCCTCCCTTTACTAAAGTAGTAGTCGACATGGTTGGCCCCCTCCCCCCCACAAGTGCCGGAAATAAATATCTCTTGACAGTCATGGACGTAGCAACTCGGTACCCAGACGCACACCCGATGAGAAATGGTTTGGCGAAGACGGTGGTCCGTAACTTGCTATTATACTTCTCTCGGTACGGATACCCGCAGGAGATACAGTCAGACCAAGGATCGAATTTCACCTCCAACTTGTTCGTTCAGACAATGAAGCAGCACGGGATAGTCACTGTAGTGTCATCTGCTTATCACCCAGAGAGTCAGGGGGTGTTAGAGAGGTGGCATTCCACTCTAAAAAGCATGCTTCGCTGCTATTGTCTTGAGAACGGCAAGGACTGGGATCTTGGCCTGCCGTATGTGTTATTCGCTGCACAAACTCTGGGGAGAGTTTGGGGTTTAGCCCTAATGAGCTTGTGTTTGGACACCGCGTCAGAGGGCCTCTTCACATGGTAAAGGAGATATGGGAAGGCACCGCTAAACCATGTTCTATGCTTAAGTATGTCCTTGAGAATAGAGAACGAATGTTGCGTAGTCTGGAGTTGGCTGGCCGCAATCTGGTAGGCTCTCAGGCCCTCATGATGGACAGGTGAAACTCAGGGAGTTTCACGTGGGTCAGGAGGTGTTGATACTACTCCCTCTTGTAGGTCACCCCTTATCCGCAAAGTACGCTGGTCCTTATAGGGTAGCAGAGAAGCTCTCGGACTTAGATTACCTGGTGGCCACTCCAGACAGGCATAAGAGGAATCAGTTATGTCATATCAACCTGATGAAGGAGTATGTGAGGCGCCCACCTGAGCCTCTCACTGTCCCCGTGATGACTTTCAGCAGTCAAGGTGGAGAAGGAGAACGGGACAGTCATGCGCAGGTGGATGACAAACTGGGATTATCATGTTTCTGCAGATCAGTGGGCGGGAAACACGAGACAGGCGGCTCATGAGGCTTTGCAACACCTACCTGAGCAACAGCGTGTGGCTGTCGAGCGCCTATTCTGTTTATACCCTACTGTATTTGCGGAACACCCAGGCCTCACTACTGATGAGGTGCACGACGTTGACGTCGGAGACCAACCACCCTTCAAATCAGTGCCCTATAGGGTGCCCCCTGTTAAACTTCCGGCCCTCCGGGCGGAGTTGGAGTATATGTTGCAACAGGAACTGATTGATAAGGGGGCGGTAAAGTGGACATCTCCCGTAACGCTGCAACCTAAGCCGGATGGCAAGGTGCGCTTCTGTGTTGATTACCGCAGGCTAAACGGCTTGACTCCCACCAACCCCTATCCTCTTTCCCGGGTCGACGACTGTGTAGACAAGATTGGCAGGGCCAAGTTCTTGAGGAAGGTGGACCTGGTAAAAGGTTACTGGCAGGTTCCTTTGTCTGAACGGGCGAAAGAGGTGTGTGGTTTTGTGGTGGATGGTGCTACATATCGTTGTAATGTCATGCCGTACGGTCTAAAGAACGCACCAGCGACCTTCCAAAGCTTGATGAACGAGTTAGTGGCTGACATTCCGAACTGTACCGTGTACCTGGACGACGTCATTATCTACGATGACGATTTCAAGAGCCACTGTGAACATGTAGAATCCCTATTTAAGAAATTAAGCGAGGCAAACTTGGTGGTCAACCTGGGAAAGTGTGATTTTGTGCGGGCTACCGTGCAGTATCTGGGGTTCATGGTGGGTTTGGGCCAGGTGTGCCCCACACAGAACAAGATATTGGCTATTAACCACTTCCCCAGGCCGTCCACCAAGAAGCAGATCATGAGGTTTTTGGGCATGATTGGTTACTACCGCCGCTTTATAAAGGGCTATTCTACTGTGCTGGCTCCTCTGACGGACCTATTGGCCAAAGATAGAAAGTTTAAGTGGGCGCCTGAGTGTGAGAGGGCTTTTTTGCTAGTAAAACACCTGTTGTGTACTCACCCCATCCTCAGGGCCCCGGACTTTAGCCGACCATTCCAGCTGGCAACTGATGCCAGTGGTGTGGGGGCTGGTGCCGTTCTGATGCTATCAGACGAAGATGGGCTGGAGCACCCAGTCAGTTTCTTCTCAAAAAAGTTCAACTCGGCGCAGAAGAACTATTCAGTAGTTGAGAAGGAACTGCTGGCGATTGTGCTAGCGCTCAGGCACTTTGAGGTGTATGTTCCAGCCTATGGACCAGTTGTGGTGATCTACACCGACCATCACCCCCTCAAGTTCCTGAATCAATTCCATAACCGGAATATGAGGCTGACCAGGTGGTCATTAATGTTGCAGGAATACAACCTAGACATACGCCATATTGCCGGTTCTGAGAATGTGATTGCAGATTGCTTATCAAGGGTGGAAGACCCGGGGTAGATCATCACAAGGGTAGCCTCCTACTTTGGTTTGATTAGTATGTTTATGTCTGGTGCTTGTTGGCTCGCGTGTGTAGCCCAGCGTATTGGGTCGTAAAGTAGGAGCTGCTGTGTTGGTATAGAAGAAAAAACTAGGCTTGCCCCTGTAGTGCAGCCGCCATAAACATATTAAAAATTTAAAAATCCTATAAAAACTCTTTCTTTGACAGTTAAAAATGTTTTAAGTATGTTATAGCAGAAATTCTGAGTTGTACTCCTCTCAGAAGGCTGGGCTAGTGAAGCTCGCTCTTATGAGCATAACTATGTAATTTAATCTATTGTGTTGGGAAGGGTTGTTCATTTTTATAATGTGTTATTTTGAAGAGAACTGTGCTTTACATTTCATTGTCGCTGGGTGGCTAGGAGTGGCGAATTTTGTATGGGTTCTGCGTGTCAGATTTAGAGCTCATAGTTGGAGCCTCTTAAAAATCTTGGGTGGGGTGTGACGCTCACCGCTTCCCCCAGAACCGCATGGCTTACTCGCTAGGACTCGCCAGGGTAGAGAATGTAGCTACAGTCTACCTATCATTGTGTACTTTCCTTCTCGAGAAAGCTTGTGTTGCAGACAGTTCAGAACTGTTCTTTATTTTCGTCTGTCACAATCCTTTCTATTTTATTTAGTCAATTGAAAGTATTGTGTTAAGTAGTTGAATGATGGGAAGGCGAGCGGGAGAGAGAGAGAGAGAGAGAGACCAGGTGGTGTGACTTGGTGGTGAGTGTGGCGCGTGGCTGGCCCCCTTACATAGGCCTCGCGGGATTCGTTGCCTCCTGCCTAACACTGCCTACTAGGCGGCTGCTTACTGGGCGACTGTCGCGCGCCCTCGTGCCATTCCTGCGAACTGGGACTCCAGCGAGGCGGTCCCTGGGAATATCCTTGTCAGATCCTTCCCAGACAGCATACTCTAAGCATCTCCCATGAACTGTTCCACACTCTTGTCTTAGAATCTTTCTCTCCTACTGCCTCTATCATTTCCACTACTTCCTCACCTTTTATTAATATCAATCCCCCTCTGGTTCCCTGCATCCACACCTTGAATTGGTGGCCAGACTGTATTATATGCTGGATCTCACATTTCTTATGTACTAGGCTAAGGTTGAAGAGAGTCGTTGTCTTTTTGGGAGATTGTATTGCTCGGACTGTCTCCATCAATCACTAATGTTTCTACAGGGTTAAATAATGCTAGACTAGGGATCAGGTACCTTGTTGTTGGTGTTTTCACTGTGTGTAGGCTACTTTTGAGCTGCACGACACTACGGATTCTGTGGGTTACCTGGGTGGATCTTTTGTCTGTGTACCTTGGAGTTTAGACTGTGTAGTGCGTGAGGGCTGCTTGCCTAATCAATCCAACACTGTTCTAACTCTATTTGCTTTTACTTTTGAGGGTCGCCAGGAGGATACTCGATACTTGTGATCGAGAATCCTCAAGAGAGCACCCCTTCATATTAACATAATCAGGCCGCACAGACCCAAGGTCCACACTAGGCTAGGAGCTGCCTTGCTCCACCAGAATTCTGTACCTTTGCACATCCCAGCTAGACTTTATTAACCCGGGTAGACATTAGCTGGATTAGATCATATACTCTTTTATGCATACCCATTATTTCTACACAAGCATTTTGAGGTCTAGGTTGCTGTAGAGAGACACAACCAGCATAGACCGGTTTTGTTAATAGGAGTACTACTTTTTCGTGGCGAGCATTATTACTGTTGCACCGCTTATATTATTCTTGTGTCCAATAACATTATAGGTCCAGCCTTTTTGTGTATTTAGCCTACACGTGCATTGTCCTGCCTCCTGCTATTTTGTGGTTCCATTTCCGATACGTTCTTCTTAGTAGCATCCGACATTATTCAGAAGATTCCTTGTTCGGTGCTTGAGGACTTTACAACACTTTCTTTCATAAAGGAGTGACATATATTATTGATTAAAGTAACGTTAAGTAAACCTTCTTCTTGTTTGCATTAGATCACTCTTGTGATTTAATTAAGTTAACTATCTTTTCCTTGTGTACCATAACTAAGCAACCATATGTTATAGGTAATAGGCTGTTTCAGAGAACATCAGCCTATAGTAGAAGCACATAGAAACTGAGAGTTAAGATACCCCGCTATCGCAGATATAACTCTGGAGGGTATATGTGTTCTTTGTTCGACGGGATTATATATCAGGGGTTGGATCTAGCGTTTCCGTTGTTGCATTTATGCCAGTCTAGTCCAATGTATAAGAGCCACTGAATTATACGAGACCCGATCGTAACACTCCAGCTCCACTTCCACCTCCTCCACCAACTCCACAAACTCCAGCTCCACCTCCACCTCTATAAACTCCACCTCCACCAACTCCATAAACTCCAGCTCCACCTCTACAAACTCCACCTCCAGCTACTCCACCAACTCCACAAACTCCAGCTCCACCTCTAAAAACTCCACCTCCACCAACTCCACCTCCAGAAACTCCAGTCGTCGCCCAACCTCGCCACGTCTCAGCAACAACTGTTCCCCTTCATCGCCACTGCTCATCATCACCCGTCGCCCTACCTCGCCACTTCTCATCACCACCCGTCCCCCTAGCCCGTACATCACTCCACACCACCCCATCTCGCCACTGCTCATCATCACCCGTCCCCCTAGCCCGTACATCACTCCACACCACCCCATCTCGCCACTGCTCATCATCACCCGTCCCCTAGCCCGTACATCACTCCACACCACCCCATCTCGCCACTGCTCATCATCACCCGTCCCCCTAGCCCGTACATCACTCCACACCACCACATCTCGCCACTGCTCATCATCACCCGTCACCCTACCTCGCCACTTCTCATCACCACCCGTCCACCTAGCCCGTACATCACTCCACATCACCCCACCTCATCCATCCCCACCCGTCCTACCAGCACCCATCCTACCATCAACATCAACTCATGTACTCTCACCACAACCATCAACATCCTCTCATGTCTTCACACCACTACCATTCCCGGACTTCCACACATTCTATTCTTTTTCTTCTCATGCTTCACGACACACCCTGCATGGCGGTCCCTTGTTACCTCACGTAGAATCACCGGCCAGCAACATTTCAGACAGCCCCCGCATCCTGGCTCCACTCCTGCCGGTGGGTAGTCTGAACACCCCACCATCACATGTCCTATCTCCCAACGTAGCCTCCCCCTCGCTGATCTCCTTGGGTAACAGCGGGGGTAGCGAGGCGCGCTACATGGCGTTTGTTCCGCCTGAACATCGCCAAATCATGCACAATGAGATTGCTGCAGCAATCGATGAGGAGCTTCCACAGAGGCTTCCTCCTGCCCCACTTCATCCACCCACAGCACCTTCTCCATCACCCTCATCACATCCACCATCACCCACACGCCCTGACTCCACCACACCACCTTCTCCATCACCCTCATCACATCCACCATCACCCCCACCCCCCTCGTCTTCCCCAGGAGACGACCCCCCACCCCCTCCCCCTCCCCGCCGAAAATCTGGGCCCATGAAGGGCCGAGGTGGTAGGCCCAGGGGCCGCAGAGGTTACATACGTCGTCCAGGCGGACGACGTGGTGCTCTCCCAGCACATGCACCTCCACGCCCCCCCACCGTGTATGCTGAGGATCACGAGTGGACGCCAGACCCGTTCACAACCAACATTGATCCTTTCACTGGAACCCCTGGCTTGCGGGTTCCAGCACCAGTGACACCACTGCAATTCTTCCAGCTCTTCTTTACAAGAGAACTGCTCAGGTTCCTGGTGAATGAGACCAACGCGTATGCCTTATTCGTTGGTTCTCTGTGGACATCATTCAGTGAGGAGGACATGGCCAAATTCCTTGGCCTGTACTTCCTTATGGGTGTGAACAAACTCCCCACTGTGCGTCACTACTGGTTAAATGATGGAGTCCATAATTATCCAACGTATCGCACGACCATGCAGGTCACCAAGTTCCAAGCCTTGCTGAGCAATTTCCACACGTTCAACAGCATGGCAGTCATCAAGCAGACCTAAGACAGGCTAGTGAAGTCCGCACGGTGATGCGCTACCTGCTTGCTGGCTTCAAGCTTGCCTACGTCCCGGAGAGGAAGGTGTCCATCGACGAAGGCTGCCTTGGGTGGAAGGGTCGCCTTTCATTCAAGTGCTACAACCCGATGAAGCCGAAGAAGTACGCCATCAAGCTGTACATCCTGGCAGAGTCCACGACTGGTTTCGTGTATGACTTTCAAGTCTACACTGGTATTGGTCAAACTCTCCAGAAAACGGTTGAGGGATTAACGGAGTCCCTGCAAGACATGGGTTACAAGTTGTTCATGGACAACTTTTACAACTCAGTTGACCTGTGCCACCACATGCTCACACACCACCAGATCTATGTGTGTGGCACCCTGAGGCTTGCACGAGGGGCTCCGAAACGGTTGCGCGGCATGGCCCATGCATCGACACTGGAAGACGATGCAATTGTGGCGATGAACAACGGCACAACCCTAGTGATGCTTTGGAAAGACAAACGGATTGTCAACATGGTGTCCACCTTCCACGACCAGAGCACCATTCCAAAGCAGTCCTTTGTCAAGAAGAAGGTACAAGGCAGGTGGCAGCGGACTCGGAAGAACATCATGAAGCCCGTTTGTGTTGACGACTACAACCGCCACATGGGTGGGGTGGATCATTTCGATCAGATGATCCAGTACTACCCCATCCAGCGAAGAACGGTCAAATGTACGAAGAAGATCGTATTCTACTTCATCCAAATGGCCCTCTTCAATGCCTTCGTACTCTTCAAGAAGTGCAACCCCCGCAGGAAGATGACTATGCTGGCGTTCCAGGAAAGCGTAGTCCGTTCCTTGTTGCACTTTAACCCTGCAGAGTGGCCTTTGTCGGGGAGACGCATCCGGCGTGCACAGGATTTGCCAGAAGGTCAGTACGAGCCATGCACCCGTCTCAGGCGAGGCAGGCGGCGTCGGCGGCAATCCTCCGGAAGCTCGGCTGGGTCGCCCCCACCGGACGACATTCCAGACTCCCCAGCCGCTCCTGCTGATGATCCTGGCACTCCTCCTGGTGCTCCTGCTGCTGGTGGAGGCGTTGGGGGAGCACTCTTTCATGACCCCCCCCCTCCTCCCCAGGTCCAGATGCTGCTGCTGCTGCTGTTGCCATCGGGGGAGCACTCGCTGAGAATGCACCCCAGGCGGCACCAGTATCGGACTCGGACGATGCTATTGATGACGAGGAGGAAGTGGATGACCTACCACTTGACCCCCCCCCGCACCAGTAGTACCGGGTGCAGCTGCTGCTGCTGGTGGCGCTCGGGCAGCACCCGTCATGGATGCCGACTGGGTTCCACTAGTAATGGACGTTCAAGCTAGGGCTCAGGCACCAAGAGGCCGTTGGAGAGGTCCTCAAAGAGGACGGGGTTCCAAGCCACGTCCTGTTGTACTGGAACATGACCGGTACAACAGGAACTTGGAACACGTTCTCGAGATGATCCCAGACGGAAAGCGAAAGCGGTGCCGTGTGTGTTATAGGAGCCAAATTCGCAAGGACACAAGCTTTCGATGCAAGTCTTGCCTCGTTAGCCTCTGCATCGATGTCAATAGTTGCTTCAACAAGTACCATCAACTCGATGCAGATGTCCTATAGCCAGGATCTTTGCACGATTCATTCATTCATTTATGCATTCTCCTATTCACCTTCATTATTCCTTTCCAATCACTATCACCCATTCATTCATTCAGTCTTTATGCATTCTTCCATTCACCTTCATCACCCTTTCATTCAGTCATTCAATCATTCAATAATGCATTCATTCATTCAATCATCACTTCCGAGGTTCGGGGCCCACCTTCATTCACCCACCTTCATTCACCCATCATCATCATCATCATCATCATCATCAATAATTCACCTTCATTACCCTTGCATTCATCTTCATCACCCTTTCATTCAGTCATACAATCATTCAATAATTCATTAATTCATTCAATCATCGATTCCGAGGTTCGGGGCCCACCTTCATTCACCCACCTTCATTCACCCATCATCATCATCATCATCAATAATTCACCTTCATCATTTCATTCAGTCATTCAATCATTCAATAATTCATTCATTCATTCAATCATCACTTACGAGGTTCGGGGCCCACCTTCATTCACCCATCATCATCACCATCATCATCATAACAAAAAAAAACAAAAACAAAAACTACTACAATTTGCACTACAGTGCATATTCACCCACCTTCATTCACCCATCATAAAAAAAGAAAAAAAAAAAAAAAAAAAAAAAAAAAAAAATCAATTTCTACTACATTTTGCACTACAGTGGATATAGGCCTCCTGGGGAAACCACTCTAAAAAAATAACGAGTCCAGTGCAGTACCTCTTTGGGTGGCTTGGAAATTTGCACATATTTCTCTGGTTTGACACCATATATATATATATATATATATATATATATATATATCCACACACATACATTACCATTACCATTTACCATTCTTTATATTTTGTTTGACACCTTGTATATATATATATATATATATATATATATATATATATATATATATATACATTACTTTATTTTATTTACGTGTACAATAGAATTATTTCTGAATTTATTACCTGAACATAACCTGGCTTTCTTATTTTGTTTTTTCAGTGTCAACCCAGGAGCCATTTCCCTTCTCGTTGGAAAGGGTTGAGACACAATTCAATTTCTACTACAATTTGCACTACAGTGGATATAGGCCTCCTGGGGAAACCACTCTAAAAAAATAACGAGTCCAGTGCAGTACCTCTTTGGGTGGCTTGGAAATTTGCACATATTTCTCTGGTTTGACACCATATATATATATATATATATATATATATATACTGTATATACACACAATCACACATTGATTTTACCATTATTTATTATGACACCTTGTATATATATATATATATATATATATATATATATATATATATATATATATATATATATATACATTACTTTATTTTATTTACGTGTACAATAGAATTATTTCTGAATTTATTACATGAAGATAACCTGGCTTTCTTATTTTGTTTTTTCAGTGTCAACCCAGGAGCCATTTCCCTTCTCGTTGGAAAGGGTTGTGGCCCTACCAGGTAAGTAAAATTGACAACCTTCATGACTGACATGTCTTCTATGAACATTATAGAATTATTGTCAACGGAAATTATATAAAA
The DNA here is from genome assembly GCA_032716605.1 of Paralithodes platypus. Lineage (NCBI taxonomy): Eukaryota > Metazoa > Arthropoda > Malacostraca > Decapoda > Lithodidae > Paralithodes > Paralithodes platypus. The sequence continues at coordinate 18,200,451 of CM064511.1, read as the reverse complement.
GTGTTGTATATTGTGGCAAAGGTATACAACTGTATAAACATTCTCATATATTTTCATAACAATAACAATGCATGGAAACAATTGCGCATAGCTCACGAACCAATTACGCTATATTATTTTTGTTTTCACCATTGGAAAGAGCACAATTTTCCGATTCCGGTGATATATACAGTTATATACGTATCCGACCAAATAACGCAACCACGAGGTGGGGAACAGCTCGGAACCCGGCTAGCATCGCCGGAACAGAGACGGGTGAAGCGTAAATATTCGCATTTTGGCTCTTCATTTCAAATATTCATAGCGCAAAAACTATTTGTCCTAGGAACTTCTAGTTTGTTTTATACTCATCAGCATTATCTGCCCTATTCATTTAGCCTAAATTTAAAACCATACACTTCGTAGCAACGAAATAAGTCGAAAATGTTATAAACCATATCAATCATAATCATATTTTTTTTTTTGGTCACTGCATGGAAACAATTGTGCATAGCTCGCGAACCAATTACGCTATATTATTTTTGTTTTCACCATTGGAAAGAGCACAATTTTCCGATTCCGGTGATATATACAGTTATATACGTATCCGAGCAAATAACGCAACCACGAGGTGGGGAACAGCTCGGAACCCGGCTAGCATCGCCGGAACAGAGATGGGTGAAGCGTAAATATTCGCATTTTGGCTCTTCATTTCAAATATTCATAGCGCAAAAAGTATTTGTCCTAGGAACTTCTAGTTTGTTTTCTGCTCATCAGCATTATTTGCCGTATTCATACAGCCTAAATTTAAAACCATACACTTCGTAGCAACGAAATAAATCGAAAATGTTATATACCATATAAATCAAAATAATTTTTTTTTTTTCGGTCACTGCTTGAGAACTATTGAAGATAAAACAATTCTGTTTTCAGATTTGGAAAGAGGAGAAAAAATACTATTATTTGAGCAAAATAAAATATATGGTCATAACTCACAATTTAGAGCTAGGACGGTGTGAAGACAATTACATGGGAAATAATTGTATTCCGGACTCATTTATACTTTCATATTTCGATTTATTTACATTTTGTTTTGTTTTTTCATGTACTATAAATATTCCTCTTTCCATTGATATATAATACATCACAATAAACAGCATTCTGGAGGATGGAAATCGCGAAAAATGTAAGGCTTCGACAACACTCATGAGCCAAATTCAAGACCCAAAATACTTGCCAAGGGCCTCCTCGGACTTACTGGAACATAAAATGTTGCAAGGAGTTAAGAAACAAAGCCTATAGACTTTTTTCCCAATATATTGTAAGCCGCCAAATAGCCCAGTCCCTCACACGGACTATCTCAGCTATTGAAAATCAAAATGTAAGGCAGGCCACGGAGTTATCACGGCGGCTGCTCTTACAAAATTCAATCCAGTCCCTAGGTGACATCAGAATAGCCTTACTAGAGGCTGTTCGAGCACACCAGAACTTGAGGGTGTTTATGGTTAAGAAATTACCGGAAGATATTGGTCGCCAGGTGACTCTTTCCCCGGTCTTGACTGCTTCTGCCTTAGATTTAGATACATGGAGAGCAGTGTACAATTTGGCAGGTAGCTTGCCGCAGAGTACCTCCCAGCCTAAGAAGGACTCGTTTAAGAAACCATACTCCAAACAAAAGACTGGAGGCAAGCCTTATGCTAACATTGCTAAACAGTCCTTTCAGGACCCCCGTCCTTCCCCACAGCAGGGAGGTACTCAGCAAAAGCAGAAACAAGGTAAGCCTCACAGTAAGTGGAACAAGAATAAGTCACAACACAAGCCAAATCAGGGGACGACTTCTGTCAAACTTAGCCAACCGTCTACCTCTGCCCCAGCACCCATAACAAAATAGTTAATCAAACTCTCTCTCTCCTGGAGCCTTTCGCAGGCGAGTTGGACTTGAGTGTAGTTCTGCCGAACAACCACAGTCTAGTGACGGTGTTGTTTCGAGCATGTCACAGGGCCTGGCCCCGGCGAACATGGGCGCGGACAGTGGCACGCAAGGGAATCACCTGGTGGTGGCTCCGGCGACCTCATTTACGTCAAGCTCTAGAAGTCAACAATGTTTCATTAGAGGTGGAGTCACTAGTCCAAGAAATGATCACCAAGCATGTCATTGTCCCGGTAGATTCAACTTGCCATGTCTTTACGTCCAGACTATTTCTTGTACCGAAGAGGGACAGTGTACAGATGCACCAGTAGTAGATCTCTCGTGTCTGAACACTTATAATCAAAATTCAATCTTCAGGATGCTCACAGTGAATCAAATCAGACTACCCTCCTATCGCTAGGCTGGATGTGTTGTCTAGACCTGACCGACGCCTATTGGCATGTCCCGATAAACAGGGTTTCAAAAGTTCCTCGCCTTGAGGATAAGGCAAGAGACTTATGCCTTTCAGAGAATGCCTTTCGGTTAAAATCTGGCACCAAGAATATTCACAAAATTAGTCTGACATGCACTTAGGCCAATGTTAGCTCAGGGGATCAAGGTGTTATGGTACCTAGACGACTGGCTAGTAGTGGCGGAATCAGAGAGTATATGCCGTATCCATGTCAACCAAGTAATAAATCATGTGCAAACCTTAGAGTTCAAGGTCAACCTGGTAAAGTCAAACCTTGTTCCAACACAGGTACTTTAGTGGATAGGGCTGGTCTGGGACACAGCCAACCTTACTCTCAGTCAGAGTGTGGACAACCTAGACAGATTTCGCAGGAAATTGTTCGCGTTTCTCCACAGTCTGAGCACGATGAGGAAGACGTGGGAGTTCCTGGTCGGTTCTCTCAACTGGATTCAACTAACTGTAAAGTTTGGCTGGTTGAAAGTAAAAAGATTAATCATGGAAGGCAACAAATGTTTCCCACTCTTACCGGAGGGAAAATTATGGCATATCCCTCCATTAATTCACAACTTACTGTCGGTCTGGGCAAGGAAGGAAACATTGCACTCAATAATAATGTGGGTTTCTCCCCCACCTACGGTATGGGTAGACACAGATGCTTCGGGGACAATAGGCTGGGGATATCAGTCGAATCTAGGCCACCAAAGTCAAGATCTATGGTCCAAAGATGAGAACTTTCATATCAACAAACAAGAACTTCCAGTCCCTTTATTTTTCCTCCAAGATCACGACTCTTCTTTACAGGGAAAGTCAATAGCCTTTCGGATGGACAACTTTAATGCAGTCCACTGCATTCAAAAGCAAGGGTCAACGAGGTCTCGCAAGTTGCTGGAATTGTCAGAAGAGATTTTTGCTCTGGCAAAACGTTGAGCATACATCTTCATGCATCTTACCTCCCAGGTGTAGCGAACGTCTGGGCAGATGCCCTGTCCCAGAGACAGAGCACATTAGTAGAATGGGAGCTCAAGCAAAACATCTTCAACAAGATGATTGCAGAGCCATTCCGTCAACAAGTGAATCTATTTGCGTCCGAGGGAAACCACAGACTCGCTCTCTATCTATCCCGCCGGAAAATAACTGCGGCGGGGGGTCCAAATGCATTGTCGGAGAACTGGAACAAATGGAATTCAATCTATCCTTTTCCGCCTCCAGACGCTTCACTCATGTGTCAAGTAGTTCACAAACTACGGGGTTACCGAGGCTTAGTCTCGATGATCGCGCCACTATGGCCGGCCCAGGTGTGGTACCACCAGTTGAAAACGTGGTGCGAGAACCCGGTGTCACTCCCGGTCTCGTACTTCCACTTGCAGACAATTGGCAACCTAGAGACCTCGCTGACTTTTGCCTTATGGACATTCAAAATGCCAAATGGCTAGCCCAGTACGGGGAGAGTGTGACTAATAAATTTCTTAATCAGTATACTATGTCTACCAGGCGGCAATATCAATCTCATTGGAAATCATTTACAACCTGGATAGTAGAAACGGGGCAATCCGATTCATCAGTTGGTTTAGTCTTTAAATATTTGGATTATTTGTTTGAGCAAAAACGCCTTTCTGTAGTTACACTAAAGAATCACTTCTCTGCCATTAGAAACCCCTTTTATGACCTTACCGGTCTGACCATACCGCAGGAGGAGGAGAAAGGGTTCATGAGAGCATGTTTCAAACTACGCCCACCACCACGGCAGCTCATTCCTACCTGGTCGCTGGACAAAGCTTTATCTTTGCTTCATCCGCACAAATATAATAATGCGCCGGACTTTGAATCATTACAAAAGAAGGCCGTGTTCCTTATGGCTTTAGCGACAGGAAACAGGGTATCTGAGCTGGCGGCGATGAGCACCGAACCTAATTGCCTCAGGTTTGGGAGATTAAATAAGCATCTACGGATCGCGCCGTCTCCCACGTTCGTAGCTAAGAACGAACACTGTGATCATGTATTTTCAGAATTTACAGTCCCGGCACTTAAACACGGACTTATGCATCACATTTTGTGCCCGGTTCAGGCTTTATTAAAGTTTATGAGGGTAGCAAAACCTCAACAACCAGGAGCCTTATGGGTCACCAACACAGGTACTCGCATCACAAGAAGAAGATTAGCTTCCTTACTCGTAGAAGTCATTAGGGAAAGTAATCCCGGCGTAGTGGGCAGAGCCCACGACATCAGAAAGTGGGCTGTCTCTCTTAGATTCTTACAAAATTATTTGATTGATGACATAGCTAACACTAATTTGTGGGCTTCAAATCATACATTCCTGACGCGATACCTGTCGGTGGCCCTGGATAAACCAAAGCTAGCCTGTGTAGCTTTACGACAGAGGGTCTCATGAGTCATTGTGCTATTAGTTACTAAGTTTAATCTTAGAAGAAAAAAGGGGGGGGGGGGTTGCAGGTAAGCCCCAAGACCCTGAGAGCCCCTCCGCCGGAGGATGTGATAAGTTCACGAGCTAAGTTCACAAGCTGTGATACTTTGCATTTTCTATGCAAAACTACCTATAAAAGTTGCAACTATATAGTCAATATGTACAAATTATATAACATGTACAAATAAGTTTCAGGACAAAAGATATGTTAATCAGGGACAAGTTTTTGTTTCCCTGACAACAAGTTATGAATCTCGAGATGAGAATCAATTTTATGAATCTCGAGGTGTGAATCTTATCAAATATATAAAGCTGATCTTCTTCGAAGTAACACACTGCTTTCTATCCTTTTATATTTTGTATACATTGTATGTAAACAATACAGAACTCAAATATGTGGCCACTATCATATCCCCTCTAACTCTGAGTCTCTCTAACGAATGTAAACCTAATTTCTTCAACCTTTCTTCATACGGAAGATTTCTAATATTATGGATCATTTTTGTCATACTATGCTGTACTCTCTTCAATGAATCTATGTCCATTCTATAATAAGGACACCAAAATTGGACAGCATAATCCATATGGGGTCTCACTAATGACAAGTACAGTTTTAAGATAACATCAGCAGTTCTGTTACTCACACTCCTAGAGATGAACCCGAGAATCCTGTTTGCCTTATTACGAACGCTTATACACTGTTTTCTAGGCTTCAAATAATTGCTAACAAACACACCTAGATCTTTCTCGCAGTCTGAATTTTCTAATTCTAAATTAGCTAGTTTATATAATATTATTTAACATTCGTTTGCATCTTCCCTATCTTTAATACCTTGCATTTGTCAATGTTAAACTTCATCTGCCAATTAACTGACCATTCATGTAAGGTATCTAGATCCCTTTGGAGGCACTCTATATCGCTATCTGAATCAATTGATCTCCCCATTTTAGTATCGTCTGCGAATTTACTTATCCTACTAGTTATACCTAAATCTAGGTCATTTATGTATATAAGAAACAACAGGGGACTAATACCGATCCCTGGGGGACACCACTTTTGACTGCTCCCCACTCTGACTTGGTACCATTTATGCTGACTCTCTGTTTCCTACCAATTAGCCATGACCTAATCCATCCCAACAACGATCCTCCTATTCCATGTGCCTCAACCTTTCTCATCAATCTCTCATGAGGGACTCTTTCGAAAGCTTTACTGAAATCTAAATAAATAATATCATATGACTTGTCACTATCTACTGCTTCATATACCTCTGAGAAAAAGCTAAGCAAATTAGTAAGGCAAGAACGTCCCTGAGTGAATCCATGCTGAGAAGAATTTATTAAGTTACATTTTTCTAAGTGGCTTTTAATTTTCCTAGAAATAATAGACTCTATCAACTTTCCTATGATTGATGTGAGACTAATGGGACGGTAATTGGATGCTATCGATGTATCACCTTTTTTGAAGATCGGAACTACATTTGCAAGCTTCCAAGCTTCTGGAACTAAACCTGTCTCCAATGACTTGTTAAATAAAAATGCTAATGGGCTACTTAACTCCTCTCTGCATTCTTTTAATACTCTAGCATATATATACCTCGTCAGGACCAGGCGATTTTTGAGGTTTCAGTCTGTCAATTTCCTTAAGCACATCATTTCTACTTATACTAACTGTACTTAACATATTTTCTATACTATCACTATATACCATATTGACTTCTGGAATCTGTGCCAAATTTTCATTAGTGAAAACGGAAAGAAACTGACTATTTAATGTACTGCACATTTCTAAATCATTTTCTGTTATTTCTCCTATTGAAGTTTTTAGGGGGCCTATTACATCTCTAACTTTAGATTTATATAGTTGGTAAAAAGCTTTAGGGCTATTTTTTGAGTCACTGGCTATCCTTATTTCATAATTTCTTTTTGCTTTCCTGATTTCCTTTTTGACCTGTCTTGATAGAGTCTGATAGTATAATACATGTAAATGATTTTCGCCTTTCTTTATTTTTCTATATATTCCTGTCTTTTTTCCTATAAAATCTATTAGCTTATTAGTCATCCATTTTGGTTGGTTCTGCGTCGATCTAAATCTTCTTTTAGGGATATATTTATTTTGAGCATTGTGGAGTGAAGCAATAAACTGGTTATATGTAGGTGGCAAGTTTAACTCTGGCATATCCTGACTTAATTGCTTAACAATAGGGTCCACCCTTAAGTCTCTGCTTAGCCCACCATAATAGGCTTTTCTGAAATCTGGGATAAGTGTTGTATTCTCTTTCGCATTCCCTGTCCATTGTATATTAAAATAAATAGATTTATGATCGCTATTTCCTAGGTGGTCACCAATCTCTACATTATTTATCATATGTTCATTGTTGCTGAAAACTAAATCAAGAATATTAATACCTCTAGTGGGCGTATCTATGAATTGAAATAAAAAACTATCTTGTACTACCTCAATAAACTCTACTGAATCGGAGTCGCCTATTTGGTGCTGCCAATCAATGTTCGGAAAATTAAAATCCCCCATAATGCACACATTTCTAATTTTGTTGTTACACATTGTTATTGTTACACATTGTTGCACACATTGTTATCTTCTTTATTTACCAGGTAGTTCACATAACACATTTTCCATTTCATCAATCTTGTCTCCATTAGCGACGTGCCCACCTCTGCTCTCAGCACACATATGGGTGTATAGGAAGGGGCTTTTAATATAATTCCATTTACTTTATTTTCAATTTTTTGCAGTTCTTTGACTTCTTCTTTATTGAAATACACCACATATGTGCCATGCAGGATGGAGGATAGTGCTAATCCGTTCCAATATGTTTTTCCGATTAATACTCTATTGCAACTCCTTGATGTTATAGAAGGTATTTGGTTAGCCAAATTATTTGCTCTTTGTATAATATTTGTTATATATTGTGCAAAGCAATCTTTTTTATTTGAAATGTGTTGTAGTATGTGCAGTCAAAATGTGGTGTGATGTGCTGTACAGTGATGTCATAATGTGTTGTGCTGTAATGATGTGTCTTAGCTGTTCGTGGGATTCTTTTTATAGATCTTACCTATTCTATATTCGTAGGTGCATCTTCAGTGTTGTAGATAATCGTAGACAGTTAAATGGTCGTTTACATTTGAATTTGACAGTATTGTCTTGGCAGTTCATGACTAATGTCCTAGGTCTGTCTAAGGTCTGTCATAGGCACTTAATATTTTGTAGCTATTATAAAGTAAGTTCGTGGAACAAAATAATCGTGGTCAAGTTCTCAAGACACTGCGATATTTAGATCGGGAAATGTCGTCATCCAGTTCTTGAATGTGAGATAACCCCTTTACCAAGTGTCACTTGCTCCGACACAATACAACACTTCATAACGCACAACTGTTACACCAAATAAAGGTCTAATTAGGCTAAGCTCGAAAGCCCTGTTACAAGCCTGTTACACAAACACACACATACATTTACTTATATATATATATATATATATATATATATATATATATATATATATATATATATATATATACAGTATATATATACAGTATATATACTGTATATATATATATATATATATTATATATATATATATATATATATATATATATATATATATATACTGTATAATTATACTGTATATATATGGAGGTTAAATCAAAAATACATGTGATCAAATTATGTAGTAAAACTCGCTGGGAAAATTGAAACAATGGAACATCAAGGTTTCGTCTATTATCTCAAGACATCTTCAGGGTAATACGTATTACCCTGAAGATGTTTTGAGATAATAGACAAAAGCTTGGTGTTCCATTGTTTCAATTTTCCAACGAGTTTTACTACATATATATATATATATATATATATATATATATATATATATATATATATATATATATATACTGTATATATATATATATATATATATATATATATATATATATATATATATATATATATATATATATATATATATACCCGATATATATATATATATATATATATATATATATATATATATATCCGTATAGCCAGGTAGCAGATTTTTTTTTAATGTAGACGAGGTTGAAAGAAGCAGTATTCTCAGTATGAATAAGTTTTTTATATATTTCTTCAATATTTCTGACAATTTTTCGTTGTGGTTCAGTGGGTTAGTGGAGTAGGTTGGCGAAGTTCTGGGGGTAGTTGAAGGTCATCGACGTTGATGAGAGGTCTCTAAGGATTAGAGAGAAGTAAAGATGGAAATGAAGAGCAAAAGGTGGAGTGCTATCCTTGCTATTTTCCATGAGTTTTATTGTTGATAGGAGCATCTCTGGAGCAGCAGTGCCACGTGGTGTTGGTGTGGAGAGGCAGCTGATGTTGGTGATGGAAGGCCGCTGATGTTGATGGAGTTGTAGTTATTTTGTTTTGTTTTTATAAGTTGTTCAAGCTTCTTCCACTTTTCTTCAAGGTGTTCAGGAAACTCTAGACTTGATTCCTTAGCATGTCTTGAGTTTTTGTAGTAAATCTTCAGGTCGCTGGGATGGTGTAGAGCTGGCAGACTGAAGTGGTGTAGAAGGGGTCTTGTCATCTGCTTCTGGATTTTCAGTATCAGATAGTTCCACATCCACTTCTTCTTCCTCGGAATCTTCCTCTTCATAAGAGTCATCTTGGTGAGTGTCGAGGTCCATGGAGTCGTCTTCTTTAGGAATGATGATAGGAGGTGCTGGAAATGTGGTTCCCTGTGTTGCCTGCGGAGTTGGGTCTTCAGTATGTTCAGCTTGTTGGTATTGTGGCGCTGATGTGTTGATCCTGTTAACAACTAGAGGTACAAAGGAGATCTTCTTCTTTGGCGTCTTTCTGGGTTTCTTCTGGGTCTTGGCGACTGATGGTGGTTACTGGAGAAGATTAGGAGGAATCACAATCGTTCGAAGGTTATTGGTTGTGAGTAGAGCAGGTAGGATGATTAAAAATCGGCTTAGGTCATCCCCAGCAAGAGCCATGGCTGTCTGGATGATGACAGTGATCTTGTCTGTGCTCAGGCCGACCTTCTCCTGCTTATTCTCCTCCTGTTTCTTCCTCCAAGCGTGTCTGGAGTCCTTTACGTTAGCCCCATTGGTGGTGAAGCGAGGACTGCAGAGGACCAATCAGAATCTGTGATTTGAGAGGGGCGATTTGGGGGTATTTATAGGATTTTTGCAGATCAGGGGACATGGCTAAGACGCGCCAAGAAGGCCACCATTGGTGGTGGGCTGTCGCTGGGTTAGTCTCTGGCTGTATCTCGTCGCTGGTTAACTGGGGATGGTGTGGGTGTTTGTGCTGTCCTGTTGAGTGTTGGTGTAGGGGGAGATGCGGGTGACTGCGTTGTCAGGGTGTGTCGTCCTGCATTAAAGAAAATATATCTATATACTATATATATATATATATATATATATATATATATATATATATATATATATATATATATATATATATATATATATATATATACTGTATATGTATACATACATATAACCCTATCATAAATAAGATAGGCTTGGACACTCAACTACAAGCCTGTGAATCACTCAATTTACAACCTGCTTAACCCTTTCAGTACCGATGACCCCTTTTTTGTTTGATTTCACCTACATTTAAATTATTTTATGAACTTTATGGTAGCTATAGGGATTAATTGAGATAGTTTGTAGCCTATTAATGGGTAGACGTCCTTCATAAGCAAATTAAAACCGTCTACTAGTTGACAGAATATAATGAAAAGGACGTCACCGGTACTGTATGGGTTAAAATCCAAATTAATTAGGTTGTGATACCTGTTATGAAATACCCTTCACCTTCAAAATAGGCTAATGGCTTATAGCTGGAGGCCTGTCTTACCACCCAAAAAGGATATAAGTAAAATAAAACTCAGCACCTACACCACCGCTTCTTTTTTGTATTTTACCAATCTACAGTCTTTGTCTAATTTATCCATCTTAAGAAATTAGATTAAGCTAACTAAAATACACCAGGAACGAAATTCCTGGGAACGAAATCTTCATCCCCAACGAGATCCCCAGGAACGATCAGACCAAGGAAACACGACCACGCCCAAAACAGAAATTTCAAGGTCGTGTCTCCCCAACCCAACTATGGAAGAGTGTCCGAGATGGGAGAAACTGGATTATATCGAAACGGCCAATACGATGTCTGGTCAGCAGGGGAATTTAGATGTCTTTTATCCACAGATTTACTCTTTTATTAATGTTTCCTTCAACACACATATTTATACGTCTTATTAACAACAATCCTTCCAGTAGACAAAACACATTATCTTCCTTCGTGTCTTTATATAAATTCCTGATGATGCCTACTAGCAACAGCTAGCTCTAAAGGTGGGGTCACACATTCACGTATATTGCTCCCGTCAGCTCCCGTCCGGCCTATCGCAAAGACGCGAGAAGTTTCTGCCGTTGAACGCCCGTTCTTCCACGTCTATTGCACTTCCCGACAGACGTAGCGTAACGGGGCCAGTGTTACGTCAGACGTAATGGAGGCGTATTGAACTACGTACGTGTTTGCGACGTGCGTAGGCATAGCCCCGTTCGACCTCATGGGCTGCCCGATTTGCGGGAACACAGGCCACGCCCATGCCACACCCCCACAAGACCGGCGTAGCTGAGGCCGCACGTCTTGGGATTTGTTAGGTCGTACATGGACCGGTTCCGGCCAATCGTAGGCACACCCCGTCTGACCAAACACAGACAAAGACAGTCTTTGTCAACCACGTCTGTCGGGGTTGCTATCTGGGAAGTACAAAAGGGCATGAATGGCCACACCTTTCCCATTCCCACTCATTCCTCTGCACCATGAACAACATCACGGAATTCATCCTGGAGGAGTTCAAATATGTGAACTCCTAAATCAAACCGGAGATTAGGCATAACACGCGGCTCATACAATGCATCATTGCCTACATAGATGTCTTAAAACTACTTGCAATAGCAAACTCCATCCATCAAGAGGAACAAGAGAAGAAGAAGGAAAGGACCAAGAGGACAGTGTGGGTGTGGCCATATCTACAACGGAGGCCTGAACATGGCCATTATGAGAACCTCATGCAAGAGTTGGCCAGAGAATGTCCACTACTGTACAAGAACTTCACCCGGGTAGACAAACAACTATTTGATGAGATTGTGGAACGTGTCACGCCCATCATTCAGAGGAAACCTACGTTCTGGCGAAAACCCATTCCTCCTGGGCTGCGGGTGGCCATCACCCTACGTTTCCTCGCTACGGGTGATTCGTATAAGAGCCTGCAATACAACTTTCGTGTTGCCCACAACACCATCAGCCAAATTGTTCCAGACACATGCCAGGCCATCATCTCTGTCTACGGAGATCAGGAGCTCAAAACGCCACAAACGCCTGATGAATGGAAGGAGGTTGCCAGCGGCTTTGAGGAACGATGGAACCTGCCGCATTGTGTGGGAGCCATTGATGGCAAACACATACGGATCCGCAACCCCTCCTTTGGTGGCACATATTACTTCAACTACAAGAAGTTTTTTTCCATTGTCCTGTTGACAATTGTTGACTCCAACTACAAATTCATCTACGTCGACGTTGGGGCCATAGGATCAGAGTCTGATGGTGGTGGCTTTGCACAAACCCCTCTGTGTAAGTTGCTTGAAACACAGACTGCCAAACTGCCCCCCCCGATGTCATCTCTACCGATCACAATGGACCACCCACGGACTACTTCTTAGTAGGGGATGATGCATTCCCTCTGCGCCCCTACATGATGAAGCCCTACCCCCAACGAAACCGGAACGGATCTACAACTACAGACTCAGCAGGGGCCGCCGGGTGGTAGAGAACGCCTTTGGCATTCTTGCTAACCGCTTCCGGGTTTTGCACACTCCAATATCTATGAAACCTGAGCGTGCAGAGGTTGTTGTGTTGGCCTCATGCATTCTGCACAACATCCTACGAGGACGAAACCCACCCCGAGCAGAGGTAGATCAAGAGGACCCAAATACCCACGAACTCATACCTGGCCTCTGGAGGACTGACCCACCTGTAGGAAGAAACATGCCCCCTGGGTCCCGCAACACTGCAACCAGGCTTGCCAAGGAGCAACGGGACTACCTCAAGACATACTTCTCTTCCCCTCAAGGATCTGTGGGTTGGCAGGATGACCGTATTTAGGTGAGTGAGGTTTTCCCCTGTTTATTTTTTATTTTTCTGTATATTTCAGTTTCATCTTAAAGTTTTGTTATAGAGTTTTTGCCAGTTTGGTAAGTATTGTAGTTTTATAAGTTACTTTTGATGTTTTGTAAAGTTTGTAGGTTTTTCCATATATTTTGTATTGTATATTTTCAATTTTCCTTTAAGTACTTTAATAGTTCCCTGCTTACTTTATCTTTATCTTTTAGTGTTATATTTCAATCACGTTGTTAATTGTTTCAATGTTTCATTTGTTTTGTACTGTTTATTGTATTTTATTTTCCATGATTGTTCATATTTATTATTTACCATATTATCAGTAATTTTTTTTCAATTAGTCTTTTCTTTTTTATTACCTTCAGGATATATTTCATTTGTCATCTTATTAATAAATACTTTAGCTACAAAATTGGAATTATAAACACACACGTCATCACTATTTTTATTTTTTATTTTTAATACATCTTTCATTATAAAATATATCATAAAATTATAACATTTTTGGGGTCTCCAGGCTGGGTTGTTTCTTGGGGGTCTCCAGGGTCTGTTGGGGATCAATATTTGGTGCCGGCGTAGCTGGGTTCGAAGGTGCAGGTGAGGATGCAGACAGATAGTTCTCCAAGTTGAAGCTTGTGTTCCCAAGCCCAAACTGGGAGCTCAACTGCGAGAGGTCTAAGTGCGTTGGTGTGGAGGCAGTAGGTGGGTGGAATGTGGCAGGGGGTGTTGCCAACTGGGGCGGCTGCATCAGCAACGATTGCAGTGCTGCAACCTGGTGTGCAGGTAGCACGTACGTAGGAGCAGGCTTTGGCAACACTGATTGAGGCAGTGTGATTGTCGGAGTCCCCTGGTACATTACAGTAGCGGTTGTTTGAGGTTGAGGTGGTTGAGGTTGAGGTTGTGGCGCTGGAATGCCATAATTTCTTATGGCATGCAGCATGAGGTCCGGACCAACACTGGTGACTCCCTCCTCAAAGGCAGTCTTGAACCTGTGGAGGGCTGCCATGAGCTCACTCTTGAATGGATTTTTAAATTTTGCCGGCAACCCCACACAGTCCTTTGCCAAGACATCCATGGAGGCGCGCCAATACTGGAGTTCGGGGTCCTCCACCAAATCAGCAACCCCAGCCAGGTTCTGCCGCACCTTCTCCGCAGTGGCAAGGACCTGGTAAGGGATCAAGGAACAAGAGAACATTAAACACACGAAACATAACATATTTCAATAAATAACCAATTATGAAAGTTAACAAATAAAATTATGTGGTATTCTGGGAAGCCTAAAATCTTCAAAGTTATTGTTTCCATTATGGAAAAAGAGAAGACTTATACGTTACACAACACACGAAACATAACATATGTCAATAATGACCCAATTATGAATGTTAACAAATACAATTATGTGGTATTCTGGGAAGCCTAAATTCTTCAAAGTTATTGTTTCCATTATGGAAAAAGAGAAGACTTACACGTTACACAACACAAGAAACATTATTACACAAAATTATGTGGTATTCTGGGAAGCCAATATGTTGAAAGTTATTGTTGCTATTATGAAACTAATATTTCCTCTACTCACTTGCTCCAGGGTTCCGGATCCGTGGGCTGCAGGAACAGCACCAGGAGGCTTCCCCTGCTTCGCCCTCCGCGGAAGCATGGAGATGGCTGTGGTGGTGATCTCCTGACTGCCGGCTGCTTGGTCTTCCTCATCGGCGTCTGCTGGGGCGGGGTCATCAGGCAGAGGTCCACACACAGGAGAAGGTTCGGCAGCTTGGGCAGCAGACTGTTGAGACATGAATGTATAATTAGTAACATGTTAATTATTTATGAACTGTTAAATACCAATCAACATAACCATTCATCTTTGTAACCTTTAACCCGGCAAGCGCGATAGGCCTCACGGAAGGCTTCCTATAGGGAACGCGATAGGCCTCACGGAAGCAAGACCATAAAAAAAGCCTTCCATAAAAAAAAGGGCCTATCAAAACAAAGGAATTTGTCTCTAGGTGAGATAATTCCCCTCCAGTACTCATCCATGTAAATCTCACCCACCCCCCTCCCCTCCTTCCCCACCTTATTCCCCCCTCCCTCCCCTCCTCAATTATCACCTATTTTTCCTCTTATTATCATCATTTATCGGTTATTTTTCTCTCCCGCGATAATGTAGCACAAGTGGGTTGCAGAAAAGATCGTTATGCAACACCCAGACACCGGCCCACACCGCCCCGCTCGTCTCAGTTACCTCACAGACAGCGAGAGAGGATGGTTGCCTGTGGCTCTCTCTCGCCTGAGATTATGACCGGGTGGCCAATATCTTCGTTTTTCACCACCCAAATGCTTTTCCCACTTATTTTAGCACTCTTGAAGGTTCATATATACATCATATATGTAAAATAAAAGCATACCGAAAACAAATAATGCTCTATATTGTAAATATAACGAATTCTGTCAGAATCCAAGGCTAGAAATGCACAAATAACTACCCTAGCCCCTAGGTCTATTTCGCGCTTGTCAGGTTAAATAAAATTAATAAACTTCTTTGTGTTATTATGTGTTTCATTAACAAAAATGTAAGGTAATTCTAGAATTAAGTGAACAAGATAATTTTACAAAAAGAAAGGCACCATTATAAGCAAAATATTTCAGAAAAAAATAAATCGTGTCCTGAGGACGCAAAAACTCTTGGCTTGCTATCGCTCGCCAGGAAAGTATTGATGTTGTTGACGAATTAATAGTGAAAGTGTTGGGAAACAAGCAAATATAAATGTACCTGAGGCATACCTAGATTCCGGGGCTTCTTCTGTCGCACGATGTGGGGCTTGAGGAAGTGGAACATGGTCAGTATCCACTTCTCCCTCTCAGTCAACCTCTTGGCCCCCTCACCACTCTTGTCCTTGGTGAGCCTGCCAAACTTGGAGCGGAGAGAGGTGAACCAGGTTAACAATTCCGAGGCGGTGATGGGGGGGTCCAGACTGGCTGCCTTCTCCACCCAAACATGGTCGATGTGCTCCTTCTCTTTGTGGCGGTTATCACCCTTATCATACAGATAAGGCACATCCTGCTCCAGCCAGTCTCCCAACATACGCTCCTGCGCCTCCGTCAGGATAATGTTGGTGCTCTTCCGGCGCCGTTTTATTGGTTGTGTTGGCTGATCCTGTCCCTGTTCCTGGTCAACTTCGTCGGGGTTTTCCTCACTTTCATCAAGGTCCAACACCTCTCCATCATCGTCGGGTATATTCATTAACACTTCACCGACACAGGTGTTAATCGGCGAGGTTCCAGACGATGAGGGGACAGGCGGTGAGGTTGCAGAGGTCGAGGGGACAGGCGGTGAGGTTGCAGAGGTCGAGGGGACAGGCGAGGTTGCAGGCGTCAAGGGGACAGGCGAGGTTGCAGGCATGGGGCCAGGTGGTGAGATTGAAGACGTCTTCTTCATACTTCTCTTGGTAGCCTTGGTAGCCATGGTGACAGGGCAGGACAGGGCAGCGTGCAGAGGGTGGCAGCAGAGGGTGGCAGGCAGGGTGGCAGGGTGGCAGGCAGGGTGGCAGGCAGGGTGGCAGAGTAGCAGGGATGGTGTTGGTTGTCGTGGTGTGGTGTGAGGTATGACGGCAGTCAATCCCGCTGTCCCTATATACCTCCCCCCAGTACGACATTGCCGCGTCTTCCCGGCAACACGCAGTGCGGCGGCGTTGCCAAACGAACGCATACTTCCACGTTCGACGAGAACTTTCTACGATGGACGAGAGCAGCTCTCGTCTGACGTGGTAGCTGCTTCGTCTGACGAGGCTGCTCTGGTCAGACGGCCGTGGTGGCCAGGTCGGTCATAAGTTTTCCCGTCTTTTGACATACGTGAGGGCGAGCCACGTTCCTGATTCAACTCGAATCAACAACCGCGCGGCCTTGGCCGCACCCACAACATTCCCGACCCACGTGGGCTACTCGTTTCTACTCGCGCCATGCGAGAGTACCCCCCCGACTGGCCGTAATTTCATTTACGTTTTGCGTATTATGCCATTACGTTTTACGTAATCGGTTGCCAACTACCAATATACCTTCGTTTACAACAGACGGGAGCTGACGGGAGCAATATACGTGAATGTGTGACCCCACCATTACACGTTACAGAGTATTGGTGAAGCGAGGATTGCGACACCTATCAGATCTTTAGGTTTTTGTATTTAATGATGTATGTAAGTATACAAAAACCATGATCCACAATATTAATATTGCGAAGGCTATAATACTACTATTTGGATGTACCAGGTCCCACACTATTGATATTACGAAGGTTATGATACCAGCCATTTTTTATATATTAATTAGGTATGTATGTAATTATGTAAGAACCATGTCACCCACACATGGCATGTATGTAATTATGTAACAACCATGTCCCACAATATTAATATTACAAAGGCTATAATACCTACCATTTGGATGTACCAGGTCCCACACTATTGATATTATGAAGGTTATGATACTAGCCATGTTTGATGTATTGATTGTGTATGTATTTAATTATGTAAGAACCTTGTCATCCACACTTTTCGTTTATGTATGTATGTACTTAGGTAAGAATCATGTCCCACAGTATTCATATTACGAAGGTTATGATACTCGCCATTTTTGATGTATGTATGGTTCTTACATAATTAAATACATACTTAAGTATGTATTTAATTATGTAAGAACCATGTCAACCACACACATGACACAGAAGAGTGTAATTAATCTTAAGGCCACCTGTCCCTAAAAAGAGTTACCCAATTATAACAAACCAAACATGCATAAGGACCTGGTAAATTACGAGAGTCCCCTCAGACCATCCCCTAGGGATGTTTTCTCAGCTGATACCATACTGACAAACCAACACACATACAGTATACACACCTTCTTTATTAACTAACTATTCTCCTTATTTAGAATCAAACAAAACACACCAACTTTCTTAAGAATGGGTGCAGCAGCCACCGAACTTTTTGACCCTCACTAATCCCTAGATAAAAAAGATGACCACCAGACATACCAACCAACACAGCTGGAGGTACAGAAGACTTAAGTATTAAAACATGCATGAGTTTACATGAATATTAACGTGACTAAAATAACCCCTTTAATATACCAAGTAACAATCACAATAAAGAACAGTTGTAAAATGTACTCAATACAACTATACAACTCGTCTGTCAAAACTTCCCTCTTTCAAACTCGGGAGAGAAGTCACGTGACCTATGGACGCCCCCAATACAGCCAAGTCCACATTCAAGATTGCCACCCTCGTAAGTTAAAATGAAACCTGTATGATGTATATTATTAAGTTAGGAAATAGTATGTCACTCTACCAAAGAAATTACCCTGTCACTATAGTAATCCAAGCTATTGTAAAGATTTGCCAGCTATCTACAATATAGCAGAAAAACCTAAAGGAACGGCAGACCAACCGACGCTCCCCGAGTGACCCCCCCGATCGATGACCCTTAACCACATCAGCAGGCTAAGGATATTATTCGATATAAAATTACCTATGTATTATTGTTACAAGAAAAATCCTAACAAATGTTGTAGAAGTAGAGGC
The DNA here is from genome assembly GCA_032716605.1 of Paralithodes platypus. Classification (NCBI taxonomy): domain Eukaryota; kingdom Metazoa; phylum Arthropoda; class Malacostraca; order Decapoda; family Lithodidae; genus Paralithodes; species Paralithodes platypus. The sequence goes on along the minus strand of CM064511.1, from coordinate 18,181,906 downwards.
GGAGTGACGTCTATAATTTGTATAACCATAACCATGCCCACTTAGGTATAGATAAATCCTACCTTCCTGAGTGCAGGCAACACCCAGCTATAAACACTCCTTAATACCTCCTTGTACAAATAGTGGCGGCATTAGCGACCCCTTTTGACACAGAACTACCAACTTAACTTTCTTACCATCGAGTTAAACATTTATATAGAATTCTCTAATTCCTATACATTTCTCTAAATTAATCATGAACAAGTGTTGCAGAACTAGAAAACAACGTCCTCCTCTAACTGTCGTTCACAATACCCCTGCACCTTTCCTATCAAACTAAATACAATTTCTTCCAGTACCGAGAACATCAGTTCTATCAACCTTCCCCCCCTTTTTGCACGACTATATAAACTCCGAGCGGGGAGAAGAAAAACAGTAGAAAACATTTTTCTCCGGATCGGCACCCCGCTCTGAAGGAACATTGATTTTTACAGCAATAGTTATTGATCACGGCACCCCGAAAGTCTTTATTCTATCTGTAGATACAATTACTTGATTCTAGGATCTTTGTTATTTGTGGCAAACCCATTACTTAACATAGAGCCCTAAAAACAGTTCTTGTATAATAGTGTACCAAGTAGACTACATAAATAGACGTTCTTATTTCTGGCATCACTCAGCGATTAAGATTGTTATATTTAATGGTTACATTTCTATCTAGATAAAACATTGAAAGAGTAAGGCAACACCTCCCTTTCAATATTTTTCTATTTAAAGATTATACCCACACTTCTCTCAGAAATCTAGGATAGAACGATCTTTTGTGTTAAAAGGGTTTAGCGAGATACCCGCACGGGCACTTTGCATATATAAATCCTAGGCTCAAATTGTCTCTGGCAACCCACCAGAATTTGAGACTGAAAGGTTAACACCGCCTCGAGTTCTTTGAACCTCTTAAAAGGGTTAGGACAGTCAAGAAGAGCAATTATCTCAGCTCATCTTGCGTGCGTCCGATGATAAGCTAATCCGGCAAGACCTGAAGCTTATACATTTAAAACCTCAGTTCAAGAGTAGGCCTACCTTAACAGAACTTCATCACCGATTAATATAAAGGTCAGGATAGTCAAGATTCGTCGGAAGCTAAATGCTGAGAATACTTGCGTTTGTCCTATGTGGTGACCAACTGTTATCTTTGAATAATAAGTACACGGAACCATATTTAAGACCCCAAACCCATTAATCCAACTGTAACTTCTCCATACACCGGACAACCTGGACGGCCTACGGAACATCAGAAGACGACTCAACAAAGTGCACCTCTACCGGCAAGACAAGAAATAATATGAAAATCCGGGAAATTAGTATCAGTGTCGAGATACTTTCAAGTGCGAATATAAAGTGATCGAAATAATCAGAGTTCTTACCATCTTACAATACGTGGAAAAGTGTAAACAAGTGTGTATGTAATTCAGAGATAACTAATAAGGAAGATCAAGGCCTCCTAACCTAATTGAACTTTAAGGCATCATTCTCACCCTTCAGATAACATATATATTGATTTTAGACAGAATCTACCTGTTCATTAACTCAGTCATATTTTCCGTCAAGTGAAAAATAAACAGTCCGTTCCTCCCTAAAATTCGAGTTATCTAAGCCAAGTGTAAAGTTATTCAGTGAGCATTACCATCCTATTAGTGAAGTGTTCATATACAAATTATATCTATGATCCTTGCCTACCGTAATTCTGAATTTTCAATAATTTACGAGAATTACTATAATTTCACGAACTCTGAAAAAAAATATCGCAGTAGAGACTCATAATATTTTAGAGGCCACAATCTCGAGGAAATTGAAAATACCTTGAGACTTGAGTTATTGTATTTAGTACAAATAAATACGAGAATACGTATCCCCATAACCACTATCATTCCTGGCAGCAGCCTCCACGAACCAAGACCACCCACTAAACTACATGGCAACACACCCACAGACACCAAGAAATATCAAAGCAACACCCAGCACACGGTATCACACACAATTATTGTCCTCTCTCCCTCCCTGCCCACCCCGAACCAACTTCCAGAAGCACATCCATACTCATATCTCTCACCGATCCATCCCCTCACTCACAGACAACACGCAGCTGCATGCACGACCTCCCGAAATCCATCCTTCCGAATCCTCCCTCCCTCGCGAGGACAGAGTCCACCTGGCCAGGCTGAGATGCGGACACCATCCAGCTCTCCTGAGCTATCAGAAGAGACTGGATGACTCCGTTGTCGACGCCTGCCCGGGATGTAACACAGCACCCCATACCATTAAACACATCATAGAAGACTGCATTTCACACAACCACTTACGCCAACAACACAATCTACACTCAATGAGAGCTCTGTGGGAAAGCCCGATCGTGGCCATGGCCTTCCTCAGGGACTCGGGGCTGTTCGGCCAGGCAGCTTAGGGAACAACAACAACAACAACAACCACTATCATTCAGGGATTAATTTCCTTCAATATTAGTGAAACTGAACCAAGTCTCCTTTTAGTGATTTCCATTTGTTACTGTGTTCGCAACAAGATAAGTGTACCTAATTATCAAGAAGAATTAATAGATATAAAGTTGAAGTGATATACCTGATTTCTATCCAGAGCCGCGAATGTACTGGGAGATTTTAAACCGAGAAGTTGTACCACTTATGAGTACCCCATGTGTTAAAAAGTGTTTATACAATTCATCATATGTATTCTAGTGAATAAAGCTGTATTACCAATTATCTTTCGAGATTATACAAGTCCTCTGTTAATTCTTTATATGTATTTGCCTGACTTCCAATATCCAAGTCTTGAAGAACTCACCTTTACCGATTGTTAATCCTGCGTAAAATCAGGGCATAACACTAACCTCTGCTTATTTTGTCTTGTGATAACAACTATTTCCTTTTTAAATATTATTTTTGGACCCATAGGATATGACACATAATATATATCTTGGTTGCTGCGTTAGCCACATTCTGTCAGACGCTTCACCTTCTCTCTATTCCACTAGGTAGCACGTATTCAAGGGAATGTTGCATGGGTCAAATCCTTCTCGGTGTATTGCCTTAGATTACCATCTCTCTTCTGATGCAATGCTGTAGAGTAAACATGTACCACTGCATCGACCGGAAACTTGCCTGCAAGCGCTGGATAAGGGGCACTGCGTCTGGCTACAGTTGTCTTTTCCTTCCGTTCTCCGTTACCAGGCTCAGCTTCGCTGCTTTCTACTGACTCGCACAGCCGGGGATAGGCCAACCGAACCTCCTTTAGAGATGTTCTCTGGTCGGATCTTGGTGACCAAGTGCCTCTGAGCCGCTCCTGCCGAGGCTTCATAGATGGCACAGATAGTTGCATGCAAGTTGATTGGTTGTTGCCCCACAGATGTTTTCACAATGCTGTTTACCAGTCTGACATTCCTTTTCTGCATATCCACGGGTTGTCATATTATTCTCGTCATAATAATACCCAAGCAATTCACCTTTTTGTGAAGCTTCATCACAAAAAAATGTGTGGTTGACAAAAAGTCTTTGTGCAATGCTCAGGGTTTTGGTGCATGGCTGTTGATTGAGCAGGCGCTCTGGATCGCGTAGCCGTAGTCAACCAATCAGGGTAGGGAAAGACACAAATATCACCATCCGATGCTTTGCAGACTTTAATACTGGTTTCTGATTGGTTGCATCTCGTACTACTTCTCTCGGATTATATGCTTTCCTTTTTACTCCCATACCATCCCTCTCTTTCTCTAGGCAGGCTCCTCACCACCTGGTTCGAGGGTCGAGTGGATATCCAACCCATATTTGATGAATTGCCGTTTTCGTAGCAGTGCCTGTGATTGGTGAGGTTGTGAAGTTTGGGTTCTGAAAATTACCCTATCTTCCTGGAGTTGATCTTTTAATTGTTTAATGGACTTAATTCGAGAGCCCTTGCTTTGCGAGAATACTATCAGGTGCCAGAGTAGATAACTATTTTGGACTGCTTGGCGAGGTCATGTTGACCCTGTAGTGCAGCTTCCTATTTGAAATACGCGTCTGTTTACCTGATGGGTTGACGACTAACTCTTTCACTGTGAGTGATAGTTTCTCCTTCTCTACCGGTTTTATGCTTAATTTTCTCTTGGGTTTACTTTTCCTAACTTTCCTCTGGTCTTAACCCCAAAACAGCGACCATCCTCGAAAGAGTTTCTTCTGGTGCACTGCGACCGTCCTCAATAGATCCAGATCATAAAAAACTTTAGAAAACACCCCATTGGCACTCAAATCAAAGCAATTTGTGATTAGGTGAGATAATTCCCCACTCCTACATGTGTGTCCCAACATCTCCCCCCTTCCCCAATTATCAGCTATTTTTCCTCTTATTCCCCGTTATATCAGGTCATTTTTGGCGCGAAATTCCCCCTCCCGGTCTCTTTAAAATGGGTGAGGCAGCTACAGATCCTAGCAACAGAGAGACTTCTACTCAGACTCATCAGTATCGATAGAGAGCTTGTAGGAGGAACATACATGCTCCCCCTGCTCTTGCCTCATAAATGGACCGGTCGGCAATAATACATCTTTTTCACCCCCCAAATACTATTCCCACTTCTTTTATTGCTCTTAAATGTTCATATGTTTATATTAAAAGCAAAATAGGCGTATATGGATAAGTAATAATTATATATATGTTACATATGACGATTTTTGTCAGAATAGAAACCAAATATCTTCGCTTGGCGGGAGGGTTTGAACTACCATGGCTACACAGTTTATGAGTTAAAGCATCTGTTCATGTCTGGGTAGCTTATCTTTACTCTTTACAGATATTTTATTTGTTTTTAGGTGGTATGTGATAGGACCACACTTCCCATTGGTGGCTTCTGTCTCAAATCATACTCCAAGAATCCTCAAACGAAATATCAAATGATGTATCCTGTGATGACGCTTCTCATTATTTACCTTCATTGCCTGTCATCAACAAACTAATGTTTCCCTTTTTGCAGCTGGATACCAGAGTTTCGTGTAGGTCCAGATCACGTCTTGAGTTTGGTCAATTTCAGGTACTAGACTGGGTGATAGACTAGGGTACCCAGACCAAATTGAAAGATATATTTCCCAGTACTTGACATAAACTTCTGAGGCATATCCTTTCCCACAGTAAGATATACTCTCAGATTATATTTTGCTTTCGTCTTCACCCAAATCCCAGAGATCCTGTGGATTCGTCGTCAACCGTGGCAGGCGGTGATATGTTGTGGTATGGCAGGGACGCACCACTTTCATATGAAGCCGTGATACCCACTCATATGTTTGGCCAGGGAAGCCCACGGGACGCCCATGGATCAGTCAGGGGATTTGTGTGTCGTGGTAGAATGGGGGAATGATGTGTCAAACACGTTTTGAGGACATTGCACAATCATCCCAAGGTAATTTGTGATAGCCTAAGGCCGCCCGGCAGCAAGGGCACAGTTAAGGCAATGACGGGGCATGGGCGCCACACACCATGGTCATTGTAAGGTCTCACTAAGTCTCCGATGTTTGGTCCCGACCCCAAAATTTGTGAAGTCAACCAAGTCTTGTGTGTGACCGAGGCTTTAGCCATCAAAGTCGGAAAGAAAATCAAGACAGGAGCCTCTCTTCAAGAACTTCAGCCCGACTTCCTCGCTAACACTTCTGCGCAGACTCAGCAAACCATCACCCTCCTACCATCGCCTACGTCCACTCCCCTTCTCCCCCATCATAACTCTTCAACCAGAAAGGACACACTGGTAATTCTTTGTGTCTGAACTGACGAGTTTATGCAGCGTCTCTGTTTCATATGCTCCGAATTGTACGACCGGAAGTGTTGCACAGCCCATACTATAGCAAGACATTCTTTCATAGTGGTGCTATAGATTTGTTTTCCTTTACATAGGAATTGGCTGACACAGGCTAAGATGTCTTCTTTCCCCTCCTATTTTTGCACTTGCACCAGCCCTATTCCCACATCGGATGCGTTGCAAAAAGCTTGGAAAGTTTTGAGATTTCAGGGTGACACACTTTGGGTTCTGAGGTAAGTTAATTTCATTTACAATTTCAAAAACAGCATTACAGACTTGATCCCAATCAAATGTTCTCCCTTTTTCCAGTCGTGCATTGGGAGGTTGGGCAATTTTAACATAAGAACATAAGAACATAAATAAATGGGAGTCTGCAGAAAGCCGATTGGCCTAAGCAAGGCAGATCCCTGTCCCACACAACCCCAATTACAAAGCCCAATTATAGGTTCAACACTCTAATACCCTGAGGATCATCTTACCAAAACGGTTAGAGATTAACGCATGATTACGGGGTTCTGCAGAGCGCTGATTGGCCCAACCCTGCTGAACCCCCTTCACACCCAACCCTTCTCGTCCATATGCTTATCCAATTTTATCTTAAAGCTCCCTATCGTTTTTAATCCCAGTATAGCACTTGGTAGTCCATTCCACCCATCTACAACTCTGTTATCAAACCAATATTTGCCTATATCTTTTCTGAAACGAAATTTATCTAATTTGAAACCATTGGTACGAGTTCTTTCGCTATCACTGAGCTTTAGTACATTTGTCATGTCCCCTTTGTTAATCCCACTAACCCACTTGAACACCTCTATCATATCCCCTCTAACTCTGCGTCTCTCTAACGAATGTAAGCCTAATTTCTTCAACCTTTCTTTATACGGAAGATTTCTAATATTATGGATCATTTTTGTCATTCTACGTTGTACTCTCTCCAATGAATCTATGACCATTCTGTAATAAGGACACCAAAATTGAACAACATAATCTCACTAATGACAAGTAAAGTTTTAAGATAACATCAGCAGTTCTGTTACTCACACTCCTAGAGATGAACCCGAGAATCCTATTTGCCTTGTTTCGAACGCTTATACACTGTTGTCTAGGCTTCAAATCATTGCTAACAAACACACCTAGATCTTTCTCACAATTCGAGTTTTCTAATTCCATATTAGGTAGTTTATATTTAACATTTGTATGCATCTTCCCTATCTTTAATACCTTGCATTTGTCAATGTTAAACTTGATCTGCCAATTTACTGACCATTCGTGTAAGGTATCTAGATCCCTTTGGAGGCACTCTATATCTCTATCTGAATTAATTGTTCTCCCCATTTTGGTATCGTCTGCAAATTTACTTATCCTACTAGTTATACCTAAATCAAGGTCATTTATGTATATAACAAACAACAGAGAACCTAATACAGATCCCTGGGGGACACCACTTTTGACTGCTCCCCATTCTGACTTCGTACCATTTATGCTGACTCTCTGCTTCCTCCCAATTAGCCATGACCTAATCCATCCCAACAACGCCCCACCTATTCCATGCGCCTCAACCTTTCTCATCAATCTCTCATGGGGGACTCTGTCGAAAGCTTTACTGAAATCTAAATATATTATATCATATGACTTGTCATTATCTACTGCTTCATATACCTCTGAGAAAAAACTAAGGAAATTAGTAAAGCAAGAACGTCCCTGAGTGAATCCATGCTGAGAAGAATTTATTAAATTAAATGTATCTAAGTGGTTTCTAATTTTACTAGCAATAATTGACTCTAGTAGCTTTCCTATGATTGATGTAAGACTAATGGGACGGTAATTGGATGCTATTGATTTGTCACCTTTTTTGAAGATCGGAACTACGTTTGCAAGCTTCCAAGCTTCTGGAACTATACCTGTCTCCAATGACTTGTTAAATAATTTGTTTAATGGGTAACTTAACTCATCCCTACATTCTTTTAATACTCTAGCATATACCTCATCAGGACCAGGCGATTTATGAGGTTTCAGTCTGTCAATTTCCTTAAGCACATCATTTCTACTTATAGTAACCGTACTTAACCTATTTTCTATACTATCGCTATATAGCTTCCGGACTTCAGGAAACTGTGCCAAATTTTCATTAGTGAAAACGGAAAGAAATTGACTATTTAATGTACTGCACATTTCTAAATCATTTTCTGTCATTTCTCCTATCGAAGTTTTAAGGGGACCAATTACATCTCTAACATTGGATTTATATAGTTGGTAAAAAGCTTTAGGATTATTTTTTGAGTCATTGGCAACCTTAATTTCATAATTTATTTTGTCTTTCCTAATATCCTTTTTTACCTGTCTTGATAGATTCTGATAGTAAGCAAGTAGGTGAATTTCGCCTTTCCTAATTTTGCTATATATTCCTCTCTTTTGACCTAGAAGATCTAATAGTCTATTATTCATCCATTTTGGTTGGTTCTGTGTTGATCTAAATTTTCTTTTGGGGATGTATTTATTTTGTGCATTGAATACTGACTCGATCAAATTATCGTATGTATCTACCAAGGTTGACGTCTCTTCCTGACTTAAGATGACAGGTGCCTGAGAAGGGGTACACTCATTTGGACACCTGGATCGACTTACTTTTTTTACCATAGGGTTAGCTAATAGGGCTCTTCTTAACCCACCATAATTGGTTTTTCTGAAGTCAGGTATTAATGTTGTATTGTCTCTGGTATTACTTTTCCATTGTATATTAAAATACACAAAATTGTGGTCACTATTTCCTAGGTGGTCCCCTATCTCTACATTATTTACCATATGTTCATTGTTACTGAAAACTAAATCGAGAATATTATTACCTCTAGTCGGCGTATCTATGAATTGAAATAAAAAACTATCTTGTACTATCTCTATAAACTCCTCAGAATCAGAGTCTCCTATTTGATGCTGCCAATCTATATTCGGAAAATTAAAATCCCCCATAATGCACACATTGCTAAACCTTGATGCCATTTTAATTTCCTCCCATAATGACGTTCCGTCATTTCTACTCATATTTGGCGGTCTATTCATAACTCCAATAACTATGGTCTCACTACCTTCGTTAACCTCTACCCAAACACTTTCATTATCGTTATTATTTTAGTCTAATACCTGATTTAATACAGCTTTTTAATGTACTCCTGACAAACACTGCTATACCGCCACCCCTCTTACTTGTTTGGTCATATTTAAACAAACTATATCCTGGTATATCAAATTCTGCTAAAAAAATGCCTGGTTTCTGTATTAATCCACGTTTCAGTTAGCGCTATTATGTCTATATTTTCTTTGCTAACAAGGGCTCTAAGTTCGTTCATTTTGTTACATAGACTCCTACAGTTTGTGTAATATACTCTTAATTTACTTCTTTTCTTTATACCTAATTTACCTTTATTTCTAACGACATTTCCATCTTCCGTTGCACCATCACTACTATCATTTGCAATATAGTCATCATTTTTAGCATGAGACTGAATATCCTTATCGCTTTCGCCTGACGCTAAAATTGTTCCATTTAACCTCTCATTTACACTCTCAATATTTCTGTTCAAAACCCCACAACCACCCTATCTAAAGAACTAGCTAATTTAGAAACCCCTAACCGTGAAAGATGAACCCCATCCCTTGCGTGCATCCTATCTCTCCCATAGAAACTATCCCAGTTATCAATGAATGGTATTGCTTTTTCTTTGCAATATTTCTCTTTAGAGAAGTTTGGAATAAAACAACGATAATATGATGGCATTCCAAGAAAAACTTGAATTTCCAGAACACTTGATAAAGAAGGGATTTCAGCAATAGTTTTCATTTACTGCTGCATTTTTAGCCCCTAACTAGCACTTAGAAGGCTTCCATATAAGTCCTGTGCGTCGGATGCGTTCAGCTAAACACTCCAAATGTTTCATGTATATATATTTGTTTTGTATTGTATTTATTAGTAGTGTTTGATTATTGGTCTTAACAAACACAATATCCAAAACCAAGAAAAGTTGCATACAAGATGGTTGTTGAAAAATGATGCATGCAATAATCGTATGAATTACACATTATACCAGTTTCCTATAATATGTGTAAGTTACAGAATGATGACTGTTTTTCTAATCTCCATACATGTAAATCAGTTGGATAAATATGTGCACGTTTCCACAGTGAATAACAATATATGTAAAGTATACGCTGTATCATAAATGGTAAGTAGCCTACAGAACATGGTGGGTTGATGTTCCCTTGACAATATAGTCCTGGAGCCAAGGGGTGTTTGCATGCATGAATGGGCCAAAAAATCACCCGCTTGATTTAGTTAGAGGGTCCACTGGGACACCTTTTTAGCGAGGGTAGACATCCCGAAACCCTGCAGTTATCGTGTTATTCGGGGTTTTCGCTGAATTTAATTAAATCAAAATAACTCTTTTTTTTTTTTACGTGTGACGGTTACATAAATTGCAATAACTCGGCAATGAAATGGTCTACAGAGCTCTTTCACCATTCAAAATAAAGCTTAAAGAAATATCTATTCAATGGATACACACACAATAAGATTGGTCAATACTCAAGGTCACAAGAGGTCAAAGTATGACCTTTTATGATGAGGAACTAAAATTTATGACTTTTCAAAATTAAATATTTGTGAAAAATAGGTAAATGGATTGAACGTTTAATGCTTTGATATTCTGGTTAGGTACACCATAGGCAAGTTTTTGAAATTAGTTGGAAAAGTTGATTACGTATTTTAACCCCTGTGTAGCAATCAATAAAAGGTATATATACCGTATCAACGTACTGAAGCGTAACAGATATATGCCGTAATTTGTATTCTTTAGGATTGCAATAGGAATGCAAAAATGAGTTAATCCAGTATATTTTATGTTCTCCGTTCATATATTGTTCATTTAAAATTTGGGAAAACTAATTTTTGTTTTTTTTGTTTTCAGTGAAGAATGTCTGGCTTACCAAAGAAATGATTAAGGGCATCACAGTCACCATCCTCAAGTGGTTCTTGCGATCCCAAGAAATGCATAATCTGCCAAAAGTATGATGATAAATGTGAAACGACCAGCACAGAGAATGGCAGGGCACGTATCATTGAAGCAGCGGAAGTGAGAAAGGACGTAGTTCTTGAAAGACTGAAACAAGTGGACAAAGGCAAATTCTTATACCATGTTACTAACGAATGTTTTAAACAGTATACCCTCAAGAAAACACTGGAAAAACTCAAGCAGTTAACCGAAGTCTCCACGGATATTGCTGCTTATTCCCCAGAGGATAGCTCATCCTCTAAAAGGAGTAGACGGTCTATGGTGGATTCTCGAGACCCCGCATCTCTGCCAGCTAATATTAACAAGTTTTTAAAGAAATGTGTCATTTGTGGAAATCCAAAACACAACAACGTATACGATAAATGGAGGATTTCTGAAAAAGGACGGGCTGAATCATTCCTAAAGGCAGCCATGATACTTCAGGATGATGTGTTTACCCGAACTTCCGACTTGCAAGATGCGAATACCGTATTTGGAGCGGATCTTTACTGTCACAGCCAGTGTATTCGTAACTACATCAGGAAAGGAGAGAAAGTAGCAACTGAATCATCGTCAACGCCAACTGGCCAGCAGAAGTTTGATATCTTTGCAAATTTTATGAAAGATTTAGAACCAGGGTTGAACTCGGGGAGATGCTATAACCTGACTTATTTTTTCAAGTGCTGTAATGAAGCGCGGAGTAATGATCAAACTCGTTTTACGTACACAAACAGGGATGTGAAAATGTACCTAATCCACCTGTTTGGGGGGGATGTCTTATTTTTTGTCCCAACCGGTTAAAAAAAAAACACCATTGTTTTCAAGCCAGGTGCAGCTGAGACAGAGCCAGAGAGAAGTGAAAGGTCATTAGATAGGGAAACAGTAAGAAAGTGTGGTACCATGTTGAGAGATTGCATCCTCAACGAAGACTTTGAGCTGAATGACAGGTTCTATGATGCCAATGAACTTGAGAAAGCATATTCTGACATGATAATTCCCAGTGACGTTGCAGACTTTTTTTCAGCTCTTTTTGATGTTGATATTTTACACAGTGACAATATTGTAGATGGTGAGCCTGAAATTTATGAGGAGAGTGACACTAGATCTTCCAAGATAAAAAAAGTACTATCTGTGTATCAAGTCATCTTTTACATTGTAAATAATGGTAAAAAGCGAACCCCTTTGCACATGTTGAACTCTGAAGCTATTTATAATGTGTGTAGGTCAAAAACGCTTATTTCTAGTCTCAATAGGTTTGGACTGTCAATTAGTTATGACGAGCTACTCCGTTATCATTCTGATATGGCATCATTTGTTACAGAAGCAAGTCAGGGTCAGGTCCCACTTCCTAGTCATTTAAACACATCAAGCTTCACGTTGGGGGCCTTTGATAATTTTGATCATGAGGAAGCAACACTATCTGGCATAGGAGGAAGTCATGACACTGTTATGATTCTTATGCAGGACAAACTTCAAGGAGTGACTCTGAATAGTAAGCCTAAGATATCGGAGACTGGTGTCACCCACAGAGAGAGACAATTAACACAAGAGTTAGGTTGCCAGACTTTGTTTCTTTACACGAAAACTGCTAAAAAGCCAAGCCTTCCAACAATCTACGAAGTTACGGAAGAACTGTACAAAATAGACAAATCACATGCAAAAAGTGTCAGCAGGAAGGACGTAGCTTGGACTGTAAGTAGAATGGCTCTATCATGTATCACGGAAGGTGTTAAAGAAACAACTATGGACCAAACAGTGCCCTCTTGGAGTGCCTTTAACTCTCTTATTACTGATGAGAATGTGTGTCAGAAGGTTGTAGGTTTCCTACCAGTCCTTCCCCACCCTGTTACGGAATATGGCACAGTTTACACAGCATTAAAAAACTTCCAGAATATTTTGAGTCAACTAGACCAAACACACTTGCCCGTGGTATGTGATGAGGGGGTGTATCACATTGCCCGTGAAATCACCATGAGCAAACCATTTGAATTTAATAACTTGGTGTTATGTCTGGGCTCTTTTCATATGATTAAGGTAGTCATGGGTGCGATAGGAAAGCTCATTAATGGCAGTGGAGCAGAAACTATATTGGTAGAGTCTAAAGCATTTGGCCAAAATGTGGTAAGATCAGTTCTTGATGGATCACATTATACGAGGTCGTTGAAGGGTTTGTTCATGCTCTCTGAGTGTATAGAAAGGCTGCAGTGGGCGGAGTTCTTCAAAGTGGCAGGAATTGAGAGGTACAGGGATGAGCTTGAGCATTTGAGACTGTTGAAAAACTCTGTAGCAGAAAAGAAGAGGGAGGAAAGCAAGGTTCATTTGGAGGCATTTATGTCAAACTCAGAAGTCATGGTTGAAGACTTCAATAAATTTAGATGTCAGAGAAGTGCAGCGTCAGAGACTTTTACATTCTGGGACCACTTCGTCAGAATGGTGGCTGTTCTAAAGGACTTGGTTAGGGCAGACCGTGAGGGAGACTGGAAACTCCATCTCCAAAGTGTTCAATCTGTGCTGCCGCTATTTGCTGGATGTGATAGGGTCAACTATTTTAGATGGGCTTCATTATACCTAGAAGATATGAGAAAGCTACCAGAAGATGTGTACAAGAGTTTCCTGGCAGGCAAGTTCGTGGTGAAGCGGACAGATGGACATTCAGTGCTGTGTCTCGAGCAGACGATAAATCAATCCCAGAAGAGTGCTGGGGGCATCATCGGTAGCACCAAAAAGAAACAATTCGTTGCTCATTGGGAGATCATTTACTGTTATGCCCTGTTTTTCTACAGGTTTAACTTGGGTAATGTGAGTTCTGAATGACTGGGTATATAAGGCTGCATGCACAATACAAGGTATGAGGAATAGAGAACACAAAATAAACACACGGTAACACGACACAAGTTCACGTTTATTGAAGTAAAGAAACAAAGAGCATAGAAAGATAGTTATATTCGCACAAAACAAATAATAGAAGGGAACTGCTAGCATTAGCGGATCTGGATGGAGCCTAGTCTCCCACTTCGAACGTTCAGGTATATTCTTCTGATCACGGGTTTAATTAGCAAGTTTTTATTTTACTGGAAGACCTCAATATATTCGTATAATTCAATGTCACTGATTTGACCTCTTGCTGGCTGGTCGCGTGCCCAAGTAGCAGCTCACAGTTAGGATTAGACACGCGTATATTGTAGAACACGGAATCTCTAGTAACCTCATGGGGGTACTGAACTAAGTTTTATATTCTTATGGCAGAAATACGTAGAACACAAATCAGTGGGCGAATGTTAGATATCACTAGAGTTTTAATATCTGAATAAGGTAATTACGAGAGCCAAGGTCGCCTGTTAATTAAAGAGCACTGATCGCTTAGTACGTCCCAAATGGAATGGTTAAATATGAATTACACTGGGCAAGGTCTTAGCCACTTTATAGAAAGTTAATAAGTGAGTATCAAGCTAGTACTATAACACTTAGTACTAGCAACATTAATCTTGAATAGTATGGGTAGATCTGGTCCTGGTTATCTTGCTTCCGGTGATGTTGGGGGCTAACGACTGGTTCCTCGGCCGTCCAGATGGTCCAAAATGTAGGAAGTTCTCAAGTCGGATCTCTTGACGATCGTTGCTGGCTACACACTTATATACCCACGAATTTGTGTGAAGGTTATAAGGTGCACGTTAGGACTTGTACATGGACAGATGCTTCTATCAGTCTTCTCTGCCACGGAGTCTTCCGGATCTGGAATCTCTCAACTCCGGAACAACACAAGGGCAGAGCTAGAGGTAAACTGCAGGGTAGTGACCACTGGTTGGTGTCTAGCTTTCAACTGATTTGACTGGGGGCGGGAGTTAGATTTATAGGCTCGGTTCTGGGCCCTGTAGACAGTAAGGATCTCGAGTCTTATGGACTTATTTGAGCTCTCAATAGATATGGGGACTAGGCTAGATGGTATTTACTGTTGTGGCACATGGCTATAGGAAGCCTTTATATTTTCATATAACTGAGCCTTAGTAAGAGGTACTATTTTGGCTATACTGGAAGTATTTAGGGGAGAGAGACTGGATCTACTTTGCGAGGAGGATGGGGACAGCTGTGATAGGAGCGTCTCTCTAGATTGTTCAATCTTCATTCTATGGTATAGCTGAGGTACTAATTTAGTGATCAGAGCATGCAAGAAAGGTAAATGGTTTATTGTGAGTTAATAGAGGTTAGTAAAGGTGTTAGTCATGCATGGTTAGTTCATTGATAGGAAGAATTCCTGTGCTACCTGGCAATGACTCGGAAGTCAAAACAGGGGCCAGGTATACCTCCGCGGGGGTGGGGGTCTCCCTCCTCGGGTGGGCAAAAAGGGGGAGCTGGGCGCCCTCTCTCTGTGATAGTCGTCCGGCGGCTGTGGCTAGGGGCTTGCCATATCACCAGTGTTTGTAATAACCCTCTGTGTATGAGACAGATGTGGGTGTCCTTAATACCAAAACCGAAGGTGCCTTAGCTAGCTGGTTTTACTCGGCTGGTTGTTAATTGTAGGGTTTGCTGGATGTGGTGGAGACTGGGTTGCTAACTCTGCCACATTTATCTGGAAGTATGGCAATAGAAGTTAGTTACTGGCGGGGCGGCTAGCCTCGCACCGACGACCATTGGGTGCAGGGTTGTGAATGGGTTGTAAGAGAATAGATGGCATGCAAGAGGCTAGTAAAGTTCTAATGTTGTTCTGGCCTACTAAGTGAAGGTAGGCTGGATAGGAGTATATATATAAAAGGTTGGAGAGCGTTAGCAACGGACAATTCAAGGATCTTCAAGAGGTATGAGGGAGAGGCTAGGTCGGACAAGAGTCGAGAAGCGCGGGTGTCTTAATGAGAGGGGGGGAGATTTCAAGGGCTACAGGGAAATTTTGCCCCTAAGGTCCCTGGGCGTGGGGGTGGCATTAGGCTACAATTGATATGGAAGTTTGAAAAGGCAGTAGAATACGTTAGCCAAATGCTACCGGGGAATGCAACTATGGGGTGGTATATGAGTCTGGAAAAGATAGAGTTATGTGATCAGTCCGAGGGGTTATGGATACTATTAGTTGGCCCTAGGAACTGCGTTTTCTATTAAATATAAATATACCAACAACAGCGGCAGTTCGTAGGGGTACTTAGTTATTGTTTCGGGGTACTTATGACAGATACTGGTAACCAGGTTATCTTATACAATCTCTGGTTGGGGTAAGAGGTGTAAGACACGAAGTAAAATTGGCGTAGTGTGGACTGTGGATAGGAAGGAGGCAAGGGGAAGACGTATGACAATTGTGGAAAGTAAATGGAAAAAGGTGAACACAATGGCGGATAAAAATACTTAACCTAAGGATTGCATACATCGATGAACGATGACATTATAGTCGTCGTCCTAATAAGGTGATGAAACCTGGTTGATCTGTACTTGGCACAATACGACACAAGGACAGTGCCGCTATGTCGCATCAATGCTGGTGGCAGTTAATATTATAGACTTAGTTACTAGAGGAACAATGCAAGGGGCGACTGAGCACGGGTTACATATATCTATACTCGTCATGGAAAATGATATACGAGGTCTAGGGACAAGCGTGGGTGTTTTAACTTCTAAAATATATAACATCTACTTCTCGGATGTAAGAACATACATAGATATAATTATGGCTGTCTGATGTGTTGGCATTGGCTCAACGTCGGGACAGGGCATGGGTGTTTTTAATATGAATGTATATTCCTGTTCATCATCTTTGTAGTTAGGAGTGTAGTACACGAGGGGGTTAGTGTACGTGAGGTGTGGAAAATGGTCAGTTTAGAAAATGTAAATGGGTGTAGCCTGGAGCTGCTTAGCCCTGCGGGCTTGGGCCTGTCGGAAATGGCTGGCTCGGTCAGCTGGTCCTTTCGTTCTGTGGACCTTTCCTTTGGGTGTTTCTGTGTGGTGTTCGCTCGTGGCTTCTGTGGTGGGCTTCTTGTTCTGGGGCATTTTATTTACCATGAAATGTTAGCTGTTGTCAATTTCCAACGTCAGGTCAGTGGAGTCGTCACACATAGCACAGATCTTTTAGTAAACCACGAGTTCAACTTATCAGCAACAAGGTCATCTGAGACATTGATTCAGGATATAATTGAGTATGTAAAAGAACATGACAACCCCATGACGTTACCGTGTGAAGGAGACAAAGACAAGCTTCACAACATCCTCACACAGGAAATCCTGACAAAGGAAATCCGTGACAATCTGCTCGAATTTGATGAAAGATCTAGGAAGAAGTATGAAACATTCCGAAATGAAATAATCGTAATGAAACACAGATCCATCTTTGATACCATTCACAGGACGAACCTTAAGACATTCAAATCCATGAAGGGAGACCAAAGTACCTATAAGTCTACAAGCCAAGAGACCAAGAAGCAAATGGCAGAAACCAAGAAGATCTATGACATTGCTCGTGTCCGAGGATATGACATGAAACATTTGCTGGGGTTTGACCTGATTGACAGCAGTTACCTCTTTGACAAGAATGGACTAATGACCAAACCAAACAAAAGTGAACTGTGCACTGAGTTAGAAAAACACCTTGAAAAAGCAGACTATATACCACCATCTAAATGGAAGCCAGCAAATACAGTGACTATCATTGATGTAATGGCAGGCCTTCGTCGTATGCGGGTATCCCAGATGAACACCTTTGGTGAACTCTGCGATAAGTTCTTGGAGGTGTCATATGGACTTGGCAGCAACTCTAAACGTGTCGACTTCGTCTTTGACACATACATTGAGGGTTCAGTGAAGGACAGCGAAAGAACTAGAAGGTGTGGTTGCAGCCCAATTGATTTATATGGGATTGGTACAGGAACGCAATTGCCAGTCACAATGGATGCATTCTGGGCCTCATCTGCAAACAAATCCAAGCTACAGAAACTCATTCGACAACGCATCTTAACCAAGCCAATTCCAATGACAGATACAGTTGTTAGCTCGATTGGACTTCCACCTGAAATTGAACCATGCCTGGCTATTTTGAATGGAAAAGAGACGCCATTACCTGATCTAGACACAACGATTGAAGAGGCCGACGTCAGAATTATCCCACATGCTCGTCATGCAGTTGAGAATGGGACTACGAGAATGGTTATTATATCAAATGATACTGATGTAGTAATCTTGGCCCTACACTACTGGTCGCTTCTGAAGGCACATGGCCTACGAGAGATGTGGATTCGTGCTGGTGTTGGTAATACCACAAGATACATACCCCTTCATGTTGGTAATATCACAAGATACATACCCCTTCATGTTGGTAATACCACAAGATACATACCCCTTCATGTTGGTAATACCACAAGATACATACCCCTTCATGTTGGTAATACCACAAGATACATACCCCTTCATGTTGGTAATACCACAAGATACATACCCCTTCATGTTGGTAATACCACAAGATACATACCCCTTCATGTTCTAGGCGATAAGTTGGGATCAGATACTTGCAAAATCTTAGTTGCCCTGCACCATCTCATCTGTCCCCTACTAACTTCCTAATCCTGCCACGGACATTAGTTCCAGGGCAGTAATTCCCTTTCCAATGTTCCCTTACCCACTCTAAACCACTGTTTGGACACTTGATCCTCAGTGTATTGGAGGACAAGCAACCTAGAAGGGTCACTAGATCTGTTGTTGCTTGATTTCCTGTGTACTCCTTTGTACTCCTTTGTACTCCTTTGTTGTGATTCCACAAGTAAATTTGGTACAAAGGCTGCTGCACTGAAGGCAGATCCGGTGCATTATCTGATTGATTTTGGAAAGGAATTGAACTGTATTAACTTCATCTTGGTGGAAGAGTTCCTTGTTACTCAGTTACTTGTTCGTCAAGGGGAATCCACGCAATGCGAGCTAAGCTCATTATTATCGCGCCTCCTAAACTGGGAATGTATTGCGTGAAATGCATGTTAAGTGTTTTATGTACTGTTGGAATGGCTGTGGATGTGTGTGTAGTCTGTATTTAGCCAAATGGCGACATCGGAAACGAAGGCTTAGGGTGGATCTGTATGGTACCATTCTCACTATAGACGGTACCGTCTCGCCCGAAGGCTTAGGTAGCCATCAGCTTAGGTGAACCATATGATACCCATCTCGCCTTGTACCATTTTTGCCAACCCCAGATGGGACGTCACAACGTCGTCCACTTATTCCAGGTACCTATTTACAGCTAGGTGAACTGAGGCTAACACATGAAAGGAGACAAGCCCAATTTGTCTCCGCCCGGCCGGGGATTGAACCCCCGACCCCTCGTGTGTGAGACGAGAGCTCTACCTACTAGGCTACAGGCTGTGTGAATGTGTGCATGTGTGAATGTGTACAAATCAGGAACCTCATGCAGAACAATGGATGAATTACGGTACTACCTCTACCACCACAGCAAAAAGACCATTTTGGAACTGCCTCCAACCAGCCGATCAGTCAAAGGTCATGTCCTCAGGGCATTCTTTGGGACATATCTACAGCTATACTGCCTAAGCAATCCTCAACTGGATCCCAGAGACTTTGGTTTCATTGAAGAAGATGGCATTCTTCAACCGGACCATCTTCAAGTCTTGCTACCGGATAACTTTGCAATGCCCTGTAAATGTACCTCCTGCTCTACTAAACGCTGTGTCTGCAGACAACTAGATATGAAATGCTGCCCTTACTGCAAATGTCAGGAGAAAGGATGTCAAAACCTAGGCCATTAATGTGACACATCACAGAATACATTTCCAACTGTATCCCCGGCTCACCCCTCTCCCCAAAAGTATGTCATTCATTAATGTGACAACAAATAATTGAAATCTGCTTTGAAGACATATATGCAATGTGTGATACTGTGATACAGAGTGTTTTGATAGAACTTTAGCTGACTCAGTAGTACCATAATTATATAACCAATACATAGCTATTATTGGTATATCATTCGCAAACTTCATATTATTGTACTGGACGCCAAGGGGTTAAAATACGTAATCAACTTTTCCAACTAATTTCAAAAACTTGCCTATGGTGTAGCTAACCAGAATATAAAAGCATTAAACGTTCAATACATTTACCTATTTTTCACAAATATTTAAATTTGAAAAGTCATAAATTTTAGTTCCTCATCAGAAAAGGTCATACTTTGACCTCTTGTGACCTTGGGTATTGACCAATCTTATTGTGTTTGTATCCATTGAATAGATAATTCTTTAAGCTTTATTTTGAGTGGTGAAAGAGCTCTGTAGACCATTCCATTGCCGAGTTATTACAATTTATGTAACCGTCACACGTAAAAAAAGGAGTTATTTTGATTTCATTAAATTCAGCGAAAATACCGAATAACACGATAACTGCAGGGTTTCGGGATGTCTACCCTCGCTAAAAAGGTGTCCCAGTGGACCCTCTAACTAAATCAAGCGGGTGATTTTCTGGCTCTTTCATGCATGCAAACACCCCTTGGCTCCAGGACTAATATCTTATTTACATTCCATAACAGATACTGTAATGCATTAGTAAATAGATTATACTATTATTCTAGGAACAAAACAAATATATACCGGGTGGATGGGACTCGTTAGCCTTGGTTAGCAATCTGTCTAGGGGAATAAACCTTATACAAATCTGTACTGCTTAACTAAGGGTAAAGCAGGTTAGTGGATGGACTAGCCACACACCACTGCAAAATAAATAAAATAGTGCTAAAAAGATACATAGAGGGCCTCGGAGTAGGATGGACCCTAAGTTGAGTGGTCAATCCTGTAAACCCTTAAGTAAAGTGGCACAGGCTGTCCTCACGGGGGACAGGTCCGCTTGGGGGCGTTTAGTGGATGGCCACTCCTCATAACGGGGAGTAAGATGTACGGCAATACCGTATATGAATAGATAGATAGATATTAGAATATAGTTTGTTGTATAGTCTATTTATTTATCTATTTATTTAACATGTATATATATATTCAATTTATTGAAAACATTGTTTCCCTTACACAATTCGTAAGTGGACTTAGAGCAGTATTCCCTACTCTGGAAACAAAATTTCATTCGTAGGAAAACATTTCTCTCCGACTTTAAGGTCCGTCCGGGTGTTTCATTACTGAGATAAATTATTTAATCTGAAGCCCTAGTTGTGGAGAGGAAGGGATGAAGGGATGTGGCAGGATAGGAGCTGGACGAGTGGCTGTGGTGGATGGGAATCGAGGTTAGTTGTTAGCTGGGAGAATGTAAGGTTTGGGATAGGAGTAAGAGGATTACTTGTTTATATGTTTGAGTTAGCGTGTGTAGATTGGTGTGTATGTGTCCATCTTGTCAATTTCAGACGTTTCCCCCAAATAGTTTGGCGCGTTATTAAACGTTTCGCCCCAACCAGGTGTTGACTATTATTGTAGCGAGGGGTTGTGCGGGATAGCAAGCCTGCAATTTAACCACGTCTGTACCGGCGGCGTATTTTTTATTTCGTTCTAGCTATATTCAGACTATTTTGTGCTGTTTAAGAAGGTTCTGTGATAGTAAAAATGGTTAACTGTGATAGCTCAAAGCCTGTTAATTGCTGGAGGCCCTTTTAAAACTGAATAATATCGTCTAATAATAGTAGCCAGAATAAAGTTAAAAGGACGGCACCGGTATAGCAGGGGTTAAGAGAAACCGAATTACCTTTTCTTTCTTTGATTAACCCCTTTCTTTACCGGTGACCTCTTTCTTGTTTGATTGCTGCTACATTTAGACGATGTTATGTAGCTTAGGAAGGATATATGGTAGCTAAAAGGATTAATTGATATACTGCGTAGCCTTTTGATTAGTAAACATCCTTCAAAAGCTGAAACAAATCGTGTATTATTTGCCAGAATATAATGTAAAGGACGTCACCGATACTGAACGGGTTAACCGGAAAATACTATAGGACTATATAATTTAGAATACCTTCTATAATAAAGACAATTGTGACTAAATGTATGTTGTTGCTTTTATAAATTCCCAGGACAACGCTAGTGTTGCAGGCTTGAGTAGGGTGCTTTCAGCTGCATCTGTATGTGTGTGTGTGTGTGTGTGACTAATGTGGTGCTGGAAGTGTGTGTGTGTGTGTGACCAATTAATGTAGTAGCTCTAGAAGTGTGTGTGCGCGCTCGTGTGTGTTTATGTTCGACCAATAAATGTAGTGTATATGGAAGTGGGTGCGTGTGTGTGTTTTTTTTTTTTTTTTTTTTCTATGTGAGTGACGGAGACAAAAGGCAGAACTGCCTGTAGCGAGTGCCTCCCCCATAGTTGAAAGAGTGAAAGGGCCATAATCAAGGGACGTTCGAGCCAAAATGCCTGGACACACGGAGTTTGAAGCAATTCAAGTCATAGGAGGAGGGAAAGACTGATTCTGGGACATGGTGGGGGACTAACTTTGGCTGTTTCGTCAGGTTGTAGGTCTTGGATATATTGCAGCTGTCGAAGGCGGTTCTTTAGTGTCCTAAAGATTGGTCAAAATTGGAGAGGGCTCGTAAGGGACAGATAGATGACGTAGAGGCAGGAGTAAAGGTGGTACTGCAAATACACGTTCATGGGGTGAAATTCCGTCTTTTCGGGGGCAGGTATTTATTCCCCACTGTACTATTTTAACTTGACTGGGTCAATCCTTGGTGTTCATCTGTTGCAGGCGTGTCCTTATCTGGTTAGCAATCGTGCGGTGGCTTCTCTCACAAATAGAGTTACCCTGAGGCCAATATGGGGATGAGTGGCTAATCTTGAATCCACACATTTGTGATAGTTGTGACCATATGTGACTGGTGAATTCAGGGGCATTATCAGAATGAATAGCTTCAGGTATTCCAAAATATTAATTCTTGATTTAGGGAAAAAACGTGCTGTATCATTGCTTCAGCTACTGCTAAAGCAGTGTTCTTTTGCTGGACAGGCAATTACATATTTAGAGTATGTGTCCACAAAGGTGATAATGTATCTAAGTCCTTGATTTCCTTCCATGTGTCCCATCACATCTACTGAAAGAAGTTGCCATGGTTTGGACGCTACTAATTTTCCTGTAGGTACGGCTGTACGGGTCCTCCTTGCCCAATGCACAGATTTTACAGGCTTCTGTGATTCTTTTTGCTGTGATGTAAGGAGAAGGAGTCCAGTACACTTGCTGGAAAGTAGAAGTTAACTTCCTCTGAGCCAAATGAATGCCATTGTGTGTATGGATGGATTGCATAGTAGAGAGTGCCGCATTTGGTGTGATCACAAATTTCCCGTCTGGCATGTACAAATTATCTCCTCTTCTTGTGAGTTGGGAGAACATACTTCTAGGCATCCAGTCTGGTTTTTCTTGCTGTTGAAATTGTTTAAGTAGTTGTTGTTGGTCTAATCTAATGAGTCTTGATGATGGATGGCTAAAATCGGCTGAATGTCAGTGTTCTGGCTAGAGGTGTCAGTGACCGAGTTAGTTGAAAGTCTGGATAAAGCATCAGCGTTAGCATGGAGTTTTCCTCGTCGATAGGCAATTTCGAGGTTACATTTTTTTAATGATTTCCGCCACCTGACTGTTAAGGCATTTTTAGTGTCAGATTTGCGTAGCCATCGGAGGGCGTGGTGATCGGTGATGATGGTGACCTTGACACCTGCTAGGTAAGCTTTGAAGTGTTGTAAGGCCCAAATGATTCCCAGACATTCTCTTTTGGTTACGGGATAGTTGAATTCTGCTGGGTTTAATGTTTGGCTGGCACTTGCAATGATGTGTTCCTTTCCTTCTCTAGTTTTTCCTAGAATGGCACCTATACCGAATTGTGAGACATCAGTGTATAAGCGGAATGGTTGGGTGTAGTCTGGGAAAGGTACTACTGGAGATGCTACTAGTAGTTCTTTTAAAGTGTTGAATGCTTTTAGACGTTGTTCTGTCCAGAAAAATGGTTCTTCTTTGCTTGTTAAGTCATGTAGGGGCTTGGCAATGGTGGCAATTTGTTGTACAAATCTGCGGTAATAGGAAGCTAGGCCGAGAAAAGCTCGGACTCCTTTTACATTTGTTGGAGGAGTTATGGTGCTGATGGCCTCTAGTTTGTCAGGATCTGGGGCAATTCCTTTTTCTGAGACTATGTGTCCTAGAAACTGAACTTTTTTCTTGGCCAGAGTACATTTAGAGGGTTTGAGTTTTAGGTTTGCCTCTTTAATCCTCTGAAATACTTGTCTTAATCTTTGTAGGTGTTCAGCCCAGGTATTTCCGAACACAATTATGTCATCCAAGTACGCCAGGCAAGTTTCCCAGCTTAATCATTGTAGGACAGATTCCATTAACCTGGAAAAAGTTGCAGGGCCGTTGCATAAACCAAACGGCAATACTGTGAACTCGTATAATCTTCCTTGACTAGTGGCAAAAGCTGTCTTTTGTTGGTGTTCTGGGAGGACTGGTACTTGCCAGTACCCAGCTTGCAGATCCAGGGTAGTGAACCTTTTAGCTCCTAACAGGGAATCTAAAGAGTCGTCTATCCTGGGTAGTGGGGTAGCATCTTTTATGGTGACGTCATTTAGCTGTCGGTAATCAATACAAAAACGAGTGGATCCATCTTTCTTCCGGACGAGTAACACCGGACATGACCAAGGGCTCGTGGAATGTTGGACAACTCCAGTTGCTAGCATGTCTTATACTTGGGATTCCTCTTCTTGTCTTTGTATTGGATTTTTCGTCCTGATCGGTTGTGTGATCGGATGTCCTACAGTATGTATGGGATGATGAAGTACATTGGTTTTCCCGACGTCTCGGCTGGAGGTGGCGAATATGCCTTGGTAGGTAGTCATTAAATCACGTCAGTCGGTTTGTTGTTCAGAGGTTAAATGGGAAGGAATATCAGGTAGGGGAAAAAGAGTTTGGGAGATATTTTCTGAAGGTAAAGATGGTTCTTCTGCATAAGGCTCAAGTTCCCCAATGGTTAACCCTTTTGGTAAGGTGATAGGTTGATCGGAGATGTTTGCTATTTTAATGCAATTTAATTTATTTGAGATTAGGCTTGGAGCGGTCAGGCAATCCCTATCAAAAGGGCTTTGGAGGTGAGGGGTCATTATTGCATCCCCTGGTAATGTGGGTAATATGGGTACCACTCTTTCATGATGAGGGGGAAGTGTAACTAGTTTGGAAGTGACATCTTGAGTGGTCTGGAGGAGACAAATGGTAGGTTTACTCGGTTTCTCCTGATTGATCATAGGTTTGGGTTTAGGGTTTACATTATTAGGTTCTTTGGAAGAGGGTATGACTTTGGAAATGTGTACTAACTTGGTAGCTGGGGTTGTCCATATGAGACAATTGGTAGGATTATTTGTTTTTTCTTGAAGAGTCATGGACTTGTTGGTAGTGGTTACGTTATTCAAAGTTTTAGGGAGGGGTGTGACTTTTGACTTTTTGATTTTTTGAAGGTATTTTTCTTTTTTTTTTTTTTGGAGTGGGGGTGAGAACTTAAATGTTCTCCTTCCGCAATCGATGGAAGCACTCAGAAAAGTGAGAAAATCGAGTCCCAAGTATCCATCGTACTTGGTCTCCTTGGGATCATAAATCATGAAAGAGTGTTCAGTTCCATGATATGGAACAGGGGTACTAGCATACAGTAGAAGAGTCTGTCCATAATTTGGGATAATATCATCATTAGCACTCACTAAAACTATGGAAGAAGGTTGGATAAGACCTAAAGCTTTGCGGTGCTGCTTGAAGAAAAGAAAGAAGAGACATGAACAGGAAGCCCCTGTGTCAATTAAAAGTCGGACTTTCACTCCATTTAGAGTGATCTTCCTATAGATGGGAAGATTATCTGGATCTGTCCCCTCATGAGCCCCCGCCATTCTGACAACTATTTGTGTACGGGGGCGGATTAAAAATCCAGATCATCTGTAGCTTCCCCTACCGTTTCTGGTTCTTCAACGGTTTTCCTCTTCGCTAAAGTTTTCAAATTCTGCGGTTCCATCCTCGGTGATCGTAGCTATGCGTCTGGGTTTGATCCAGGGAATCTGAGCCCACCAACTAGGTGACCTGGACTTTCTCTTGGTGAGTTCCATGAAAGATTTCTTCAAAGACACCAAAACACATTGACCATTACATGGCTTCCAGTCGGAGGGGCGAATTCTGGCCCATTTTTCTGCTTTATCACTGGGTCGTGGTGCCACAGGGCCAGCTGAAGGTACTGTAGACGGGGGAGTAGTGAGCCTACTGATGACGGCAATCTTGTCTTGTTCTCTGGTCCTTCTCAGAGCCATGATACGCATTACCACTGGCATATCATTGTCGTCATTCTTGGGTTCTGTGATCGAGAAATGATCGGCTACTGCCAAAGGTAGAATCCTCAGTAGAGTCTTGAATACTATTTTCTTTCTCTGACCTGGGGTCTCATCAGGGAAAACGGTTATGGCCAGTTGAGTCAACTGGTTTATTGTGGTGTCCAAATCACCTGTATATTTGACTTCGTGAAAATGACGGTCCGCTATTGTTTGACCAAGGACTGGGTTGATAGGTACTTTAGTGTAACTCTCAAACTGTTCCCAGGTTAACCCGGGCATATTGTTACTCACATTCCCTGATACATTCGCTGCATATTTTCCTAACTTCATCACTACAGTATATATCTTGGACGAGTCATCGTTCCCGAACGTCATGTCCAGGTCCGGTTTGCCTATTTCCAAATAGGTATTAATGTCATTCTCTTATGGCTTGAATGTAGAAATATCGAGGGATTTAGTTGCCATGATGAATGTTGTGTGTGATGCTGATTGAGTAGTAAAAAACTTTATCAATAAAAACACCAGTAAAGCTGATATGCCGTATGGAGACACAGCTACCGCCAGTGATATGCCGGGTTGTAATCCATCTCGCTTCAGTATGGTATTTTTTTCAATCCGGGCTTCGGATATTTAGATTTGGAATATGCTCGACAGGAACACATCTAACTTCATGAATATGATAAGTATTTACTCAATCGGGTAATCAACAACACATTAAACACACAGTATAGATTACACTCATATTTATTCAAGTTGCATAGAGTACACGTTATGGGGTGCTAACTCCACTATTATATAGAATAGCAAGTTAGTATAACATGTGACTGGAGAGAGTTGAATAAGTTTTACTACCTTGTGAATTTCAGTTTGTTACTTACACAATAATTGAAGAGAGAAAATATGCAATGATGGACAGATACATAATTATATACACAAGCAAGAATCATTGACAACAACACATATGTGAGCCAAGTGTCTAACGCGAAGTATAATGACAAAGACAAGGTATGGCAATGGGGCCTATCACTCAGTTGCGCATGAGTCTGCGCGGTGGTCAAAAGAAATTAGGGTCGCGCTCAGGTGAGACCTCAAAGGTACCGCCCTGGGGACTATAGGTCAGATGGACTGCGGTCATGGGAAATAATAATGTACTTTAATGCGAGAAAAAATCAGGGAATAAAGATATGAACTTTATTTGATTCTAAGGGGAAAGATAGTTTAAATCTGAATTTAACTATCTAAGAGTTATTGCGAATAATCTCTCACACGAGACACAAAAAATAATATTCGATCATAGATGAGGTCAAATTACACGGTGTAAGGAAAGCAGATTCACAGTATATATAGTGACTGAGTTGGAATATATAAAAAATTATTTAATATAAATTGGAATAAATTAACCAACTTCTTAAGAAACGCAAAACGAAAGAACGTGGTATTATAGCTATGAAAGGAGCTATAATGAATAAACGTACAAGACAAAGTTGCACTTATAAAATACCATTTATGATGGCATAAAAGGAGTTCTGAATAAATTAACACATTCCTAAAAGAACGCAGAACGATGTAGTGTTGTATTATAACATAAATAATTGTTAGGCGTAGGTTTTAGGTATATTGAATTTAAGAAGGAAAATAGCTCACGCTATACACTTCACTTCAACTTGGATACACAAAGAATAATAACACATACGAATAAAATCTGAGAGTATTCACTAAGTACACGTGTAAAAATGACTAGGTAACGTACATACAATTTAGGTTCTGAAGGATTAAATATAAATTATCTTAGCAATATCTCGTACTTATAGAATCACTGTACGGATCAAAGTTATACGAATCTTACACGGGTATGAGATGGTCAAGATAGATCTTAGGCACAGATCTAAAAATAAGTGAAATAGAATACTCGCATATTTTATCTTACCTTCACAACAATAGCCACAACTTAAAACATGCAGAGATACTTAGGGTACAGGGTAGCGGAGACGTGATAGCCATGAACGAGAATCTGGACGACGTAGGACTGGTAGTTCTTCTGTGGGTTGGACGTCAGGGGGAACTGCCTCTCTCAAGGACACAGGGGAAGTTGGCTCCGGGCTCCTCTACACACTCTCGTTCGCCTCCCGCCTTAGACTCTACTGTAGGGAATGTCTTGTCCTAGAGGAGTCTCAATACCAATGTCTATCCACAACCGGCCTAACCAGTGGAAGATAGCAATCGTATTTGCTACCTTCCCTCAATTTCAGTCAGACTATATTCGGTTTATATTTAGAACTCAATTTGGTCTGTTTCAAGATAGGAGGGACATGTGGAATCGTGGATATTATTGTTTTCGTTTTTGTGAAGGTAATTCTTAGTCTAAAAATATGCTTAATTTATTAATATAAACACAAGGAGATTCTCTATCTCTCGATATTACCCTCTTTATTTCAACGGGTTGTATGGCTGCATGATAAATGTTTTTCTGTTAATCGTTATATCTGGCTTTTTCTAGTCTGCAGGCCCTATGTTTGTTCCTGGTCACTTTGTTTACACTATTTCCAGTCTTCCCGTGAGGTACTGTAGAGGGGTTCTGGGGTTCCCATCGGTGAAGATATTGCACTGGGTCTTGGTGATGAATTTGCATAAAATATTCTTCACTGTATTGTAAATCTGGCTGGAACTGGGTATACGCCTTGGTTGTTTGTTTCTGGCCCTGCCATTGGTTGAGCAAGGATCTTTGTGATTGGCCCGGACTCAACCTCCTTTTGAGGGCAGACTGTCCTATACTCTCAGGGGGGTTAGAGCATGGGTAGGTCTGGTTAAATTGGTTGACTGGCCTATACTCTCAGGGATTAGAGCATGGGTAGGTCTGGTTAAATAGGTAGACTTATCTATTTTGGCAGGTGTTAAAGCATGGGAAACTGGTCGTGTTTTAATTTCTCTCTCCCTTTCTTGATGTTGTCCTCTCCTGGTCTTCTTTGTCTCCTTTACGGCAGCTATTCTGGCTCTGGTAGGCTTCTCTTCTTCCCGCATTATCTGGGTGCCTACCGGAATTGCTTTGCCCCCGTTTTGCAACCCCGTCATCTCAGAAGTGATTGGTTTTCACGGCGAAATTATGTTAAATTAATATCCTAAAGAGATCAAACAATTATTCTATTGTATATATTTCGGTTTTTTTTTACATACAGTATGTGTTTGATTTTATCGCATTCACAATTTGGATGAAATTAAGCATTTAGTTAACATTCTATTAATATATATTTCAAATTTGCTTGTAATCAGCTCGACTCCGGATCTTATATTGTATTCTTATATCGAATCTCCAGAATTTTAGGACGATGATGAACTGTACATACCTTGTGTTTCAGTAAGGTAACTTTGTGACATTATATAATGGAATTATTAAAGCAGTACATTGTCAGCAGTTAATTGTAATGAACATAATCATGCGTGTCAGTGTAAAATTTTGAATGTTTATATTTACAATATCCGAGGACTTGAACTCTGTTCATTTGTTCCTCAAACTAAAATCCTCCAACATTCTCATACTATTAGCAACACAAGTCTCATAACCATCATGTCTTTCCATGTTCAACTACCTGGGGTATAATTTTGTTTTCCAAATTATAGGGCCAAGGACGGTACGTTCTGTTAAGTCAAATTCGCGGTTCCACTGAACATTATATTCAATTTCACCTAACCACATTTTGACTACTATATTTATATATTTAATTTTGGTAAAACAAAATATGTATGCTCTGCCTATCGCCCTCCCAATGCCCTAACAGACCCAACCTTTTGTTGCACCTAATCCTTACACCTCAACAACCTTAACATCATTCAAACTTCAGAAATCACCATGTTGTGTGTTTTTAATGTCCATAATGGTAAATAGCTAACTCATTTAGCCAGAACTGATAATCCTGATCTTGGAAATGAGCACTTCGCAAACTCATATAATCTCACTAAACTCGTCAAACAACCATCATGTATACCAGATTACTCTGACCACAATCCCTATCTGTATGACCTTTTTCTGACTAACAGTCTAAACATTTATAATCCATTTTGAATCCTCTAACCACTGTCAAAAATATGCACTTTCTTATATCATCCTGTACCTCCCGTGACCCATCTAAAGGGTACATCACACAGTCAGGAGTGCGAGCTAGAGTCACTAGGAGTAGGGGACAATTCGGACTCGCGGTGAAAATCGATGACTCCTAGTGACTCTAGCGACTTCTGTTAGACTCCCACTCGCTCGCGGTGAAAATCGATGACTCCTAGTGATTCCTATTAAATTCCTACTAGCTCGCACTCCTGACTGTGTGATGTACCCTTAAACCTGTCTCTGTAACTAAATGGCTCTACGCCTGGAATGGTTTGAGAAACTTCCTACTTGATGTTCCTAGTCCTCGTATTTTTCAAATGACTCATACTCCACTCAAAATCACACTAAATACTTAATTTTGCTTGGAATGCAAATGTATATCCCTCGTCATTAATTTACAAAACAATATGACGTTCCAAATTAGTTTTATCGTAACTATTCAAAAATTAAAAGTTTTTATTTCATAGACAAGAACAAGAACCTTAGAGTCCTACATATACTTCTGACAGTAAGCAATCTTACCAAGTAAATTTCACCAAACTATTGATCTACACGGAGAAGCTCATTCCATATCCCTTGACATATCAAAAGAGTTTGATATCCAAACTTCCAAACTATGGCCTAGCATCACTAGTTATCATAGTTTTGCAGTAGGAAGTAACAGGTAATGGTATAAAGCCTGTTTTTCGAATGTTCACTCCATAAATAATAAGGTTTTACAAGGACCAGTGTCAGCCCCCTTATTTTCCTAATTCACATCAATAACCTCCTGTATACTACTCATCAGCCTATTCACACTAAACATATAACTCAACATTTCATAGATCTTTCACATTTAACACGACTTCTACAAACATTCTCAACTGTTGACTCACAGTTAAACACACCCGCTTCTCTTAATGTGTGTGGGGAGATGTTGAGGTATGGTGGTGAGATAGTGATCGAATGGGTATGGAAAATGTGCAAACTAGCATGGGAGAAGGGGAATGCACCCGATGACTGGAAGACTGGCATAATAGTCCCCCTATATACGGGCAAAGGGGGAAAGAGGAGTGTGTGGCAACCACCGAGGAATATGTCTTTTAAGCGTAGTAGGGGTGTACAGTAGAGTAGTGATTGAGAGAGTGAGAGTGATAACGGAGAAATTGATAGGCGACGAGCAGGGAGGTTTTAGGAAGGGAAGAGGATTTGTAGATCAGATTTTTACCCTGAATTGTGGTGTGGAGAAATATCTGGAGAAGAAACAAAAGGTGTATGTTGCCTTTATGGACTTGGAGAAGGCCTATGACAGAGTGGATAGAGAAGGCATGTGGAAAGTACTTAGAATATAATTATGGAGTAGATGGCAAGTTGCTGAAAGCAGTGAAGAGCATGTATGAGGGTGCAAAGGCAGCAGTACGTGTGGAGAATGAGCAGAGCACAGAGTAGATGGCAAGTTGCTGAAAGCAGTGAAGAGCATGTATGAGGGTGCAAAGGCGGCAGTACGTGTGGAGAATGAGCAGAGCGAGTTCTTTGACCTGAGTGTTGGGTTGAAACAGGGCTGTGTGATGTCCCCGTGGTTGTTTACTGTATATATGGATGGAGTCATGAAAGAAATACTAGGAAGAGCAGTGGATGTTGGTGTATCGCTGAAAAGGGAGGGAAATGAGTGGAAGCTGCCTATACTGCTGTTTGCGGATGATACAGTTCTGATGAGCGATAATGAATGAGAGTTGCAGGGTCTGGTAAATGAGTTTGGAACAGTGTGAGAAAAACGGAATTTGAAGCTAAATGTGGGGAAGAGCAAGGTTATGGTCTTCGAAAGGGGTAACGTCACAGAGTGTGAGGTGAAGTTGAACGGTCAGGCTATGGAGATTGTCAGCTCTTTTAAGTATCTGGGTAGTGTGTTGAGTAAAGATGGGAATATGGATGAAGAAGTGCGGGAGAGGGTGCAACAGGGGAAGAGGGTTGTAGGAACGTTAAAAGCAGTAACCAGAAATAGAGTGGTCAGTATGGAAGTGAAGAAGTCCTTGCATGACAGCGTGGTAATCCCGACACTAACTTACGGAAGCGAAGCATGGATGTTCAGGAAGAGAGTCAGACCAAGAGTGAGAGCGGTGGAAATGAGTTACTTGAGGAGTGCGTGCGGAGTTACATGGAGGGATAGACAGACGAATGAGGAAGTAAGAAGGAGGTGTGGTGTGGAGGTAGATGTGCTGGAAAGTGTGAAAAGGAACAACTTCAGATGGTTCGGCCATATGGAACGTATGGAAAGCGAGAGATTTACTAAGAGGGTGTACGAGAGCGAGGTGGAAGGACAGAGAGGGAGAGGTGGAAGGATGGAGTGAGGAAGTATATGAATGAAGGCGGTGCTGGTTGGGAGGAGGGGCGTCGACTGACTGGGGACAGAGGTGCATGGAGGCGGTTCGTTCGTGGCCACACCTTCGGGGATCACGGCATCAGGCAATAGATAGATAGATAGATAGATTCTCTTAATAATGACTTAAATTTACTTAGTGTGATCAAAACAATCGAGTTTCCTTTAATGTGAATACAATTAATTTTATTCAGTTCACTAATAAGCAAAATCAAAATGAATCCTATATCATTTCAGTGAAATACACATTCACAATAAGCATTGCTGATATCCTTGGTCATACCCTTGAGATACCTTAGTGCTTAACTCAATTGCACATCGCACGTTAGATTCAGTGCCAAAAATGTTTCAAAGAAGCTAGGCTCTTTAACCGCGTTCGTGAAATTTTCACTGACAAGCAGCTAGCCTTACTATACAAAAGTCATGTGCGTTTTCAGCTTGACCATTAGTCGCCTTTCTTGAGTGGAAGTGGAGAGTTGGCAATAAACAGTTAAATAAAATACAAAAGCAGAGCAATTAGAATTAGAATTAACCCAATTATCACTACGAAATTCCCCATTTTATATAATATATATACAACGAAATGTTGCATCACTTGCATTGCGTTACAAGTACTTTAAAGGTGTTTTAAATGTCCACTAGAACTTTCTGCAATTATGCCACCTCTTCTTATCCTTCCCCGTGATACTAAGATACCTGTTAGCGCCCATCACTTACCAATCACTCTTACACATTGCATAACTTCTGCTCTTCAACATTTATTTATACCCTGAACCACATTTACCTGGAACTCACTTCTTCGTCGTACACTTCCACCAACTTTAAATGCACAACCGTTTAAATGCAGCTGTTGTATTTGTTTCTTGAATAGAGAAAACCATGAATTGAATGGATTAGTTTTTAATTGTATTTATACAAATACAACACAAATATACACATAGATATTCCCATTTTCTATATGGACCGCCGAGAGGTACCGGTATGTTCATTACACTGAATACATTAATATGTTTGCATTTTAAACGATGGTTAGCTTGTATAAAGTACAACTTTATATTCAACCTTATAAAAACACATTTATGGCATAGAAAAGGATAATAGTTTTATATCAGATTATTACTGGTTAGCTCAATTAAGGGAGCCCACCCCGCTTTTTTATCTTTCTCTCCCTCTCTCTTTGGCTTGTATCCATTCGGCCCCATTCACCCTACTGTTTTAAGACGTTTACCCCCATCCTGGTGTCAATATTTTCCTGGCGAGCGGGAGCGAGCCAGCATATATATATTTTTGTTTTGACAGCAAGCTAAATTTGTACATTTTTCGATAGCACAATGTCTCCGGTGAAGCCAGATTTCTCCATACAATGCTGGCTCGCTATCGCTCGCCAGAAAGAAATCGACACCTGGATGGGGATAAGTGTCTTAAAACAGTTGGCTGAATGGAGCCGAATGGATACAAGCCAGAGAAAGAGAGAAAAGGAAAGAAAGATACACAAAAAAACCCCGGTGACCTCACTTAATTAGAGTAACCAAAAGCCACATCAGAATCAGCCTGCAGGAAAAAATCCTCTCTCAAATGTTTGTGCTCTATCTGGTCATACTATGTTAGCCTGTTATATATCCCATACCAACACAATTTTCAATCTCATCCTTCCATTTGGTTCTCTTTCTGTCGTTTATTTAAGGGGGATACCGACTTTTTTTTATCTCTCTATCCTTTTCTCTCTTTCCCTGGCTTGTATCCATTCGGCCCCATTCAACCTTTCTAGAATTAATGGATGGGGACAAAAGAATCTAGTTTCCTTTAATGCACAGAAAACCAAGTACATTCAATTTTCTAATCGGCAGAATCTCACTGACTCCCATATATTTTTTAATGATGTAAATATTCCCACTTCCCCTAGTATTGACATTCTCGGTGTAACATTAACTACTAACTTGAGCTGGACACATTATGTTAGAAGCATTGCTAAGAATGCCTCTAAAAAACTGGGACTCCTGTACAGAGTTCGAGAATTCTTCACTGGCGAGCAGTTGGCCGTAATATATAAAAATCATGTGCGTTCTCAGATGGATTACTGTTCACCTCTGTGGGGTGGAAGTGGAGTGGTTGCATTGAGGCAGTTGGACAAAATTCAAAATAAAGCTATTAGATTAATCAATAACCCTGCAATCACACAGGACCTTCCTACATTATCCATACGAAGAAACGTTGTATCCCTTGCATTATTCTACAGATATTTTCACAGCAATTGTTCCGAGGAACTTGCTTCAATTGTGCCGCCTCTCCACATCTTTCCCCGTAGAACTAGGGCAGCTGAGAGCGCCCATGAATTTACACTTTCTCCTCCACAATGCAGAACTTCTGCTTATCAGAATTCATTTATCCCCAGAGCTACAACTCTTTGGAATTCACTTCCTCGAATTGCTTTCCACAAACTTACAATCTACAAATGTTTAAATCCAGTTGTTACAAACATTTTATGAATGGAGGATGCCTTTAGGCACATGGACCTTTTTGTTTTATCTGTGTTTTTCCTTCCTCCGTTCATTGTCTCTTAAAAAAAAAAAAAAAAAAAAAAAATGTTTTAAGACGTTTATCCCCATCCAGGTGTCGATTTCTTCCTGGAGAGCGATAGCGAGCCAGCATTGTATGGAGAAATCCGGCTTCCCGGAGACATTTTTCTATCGACAAATTATTTTTTTTAGCTTGCTGTCAAAAACAAAAATATATATAGCCTATGCTGGCTCGCGGTACCTGGGTGGGGGTAAACGTCTTAAAACAGTAGGCTGAATGGGGCCGAGTGGTTGCAAGCCAAAGAGAGAGGGAGAGAAAGATAAAAAAAAAGAGGTGGGCTCCTTTAAACTCTATATCTAGGTTTCCACACTGTCACTTTAGTAATCCATATAGTTTTCATATAATCGAAGTATGTGGTCTACCGAACTCCATTTTTGTCTGTTTTCAATGTGTGTCTGTTCCATTATCCAAAAACATAAGGTAAACTAAATTAAAGGTATTCTAAAACCTGCAGTACACAACGAATGGGTATGATTAGGATGTAGTTTAACTAAAGTAAAACATTAAAACAATCACTCATATAAATTGTACGCACCTTAATTTAACATTACAACCTTGTGTTATTATTATATATGATAAAATGTATAATTTATTGCCCCACGAAATCTTACTGGCTTCAACAGTCCATGGTAAAGTTATATTTGATCTTGTACGCAAGATATACTATAATGATTTATGTACTAAAGAAAATTTAAAGAAATGTTTGTAATGCCAGAGCGTTTGTGTGAAATGGCACAATATTTCAGGCTTGTCCAAGGACACCAGCGGGTCTGCAGGAATATGTCTCCTTATTTAGCATACATGAATATTATCCACATTTTATATATATATATATATATATATATATATATATATATATATATATATATATATATATATATATATCTATCTATCTATATATATAGCTATTTATATATCTATATAGCTATTATCTATCTATCTATCTATATATATATATATATATATATATATATATATATATATATATATATATACTGTATATATATATATATATGTACATATATTCAGTATATATATATGTATATATATATATATATATATATATATATATATATATATATATATATATATATATATACACAGTATATAATACAGTGTATATAATTCATTGAAGGTTATGGCAAGTTGGTTGTTGCAAAGCTTCTTGTCTATCTTTTCTCTTTTTTTCTGAGAGCATTCCTGCATTCCGTAGGAAGTTGTCTGATGATCTCTCCATAAGTAATTAAGGTTATTACTACAAGATGTTATGTACACATATAGTACTTAGCTAGAATGCATTTTAGTACCTTCTTGGCACTTCATCAGTAGCTTGGAAGTGAATGGGATTTGTTTTTCTTCTGTTTTGTAATTGTTGTGAGGAAGTGAGCCTATATACCTTACAACTGGGAGGTAATCTAATGTACAGGCTATTACACCATAGCCCTGTGCGGACCTATTTCACTGTTTCCATTCACTAAACTCGGTATCTTACCATAAATATCATTAATACATATCCATATGCGCCTATTTTACGTTTAATATGAAGATATTAACCTGTTACAACAGTAAAACAAGTGGAAACAGTGTTTGGCTGGTCAAAATCACGAAATGAGAGCGAGAGTTACATTCATCAAGTGTGAGCCAGCCTGGCCAACATCCACCCCTCACGATGCCTGGAGCGACACTGACGTCTCTCTCCTTATCTCTTTCTCTTTCTCACGCTTGGTAACACATATGACCACGCCCTGCTAGCAACTCGCTATTGTTAGCACGAAAATATACCTAAGAATAAGGGAATAACAGGGAAAATAGGTGATCATTGAAAGGGGGAAGGAGGGGATGTGGAGGAGTGATATTTGGCATGGCCAAGGGGCAAAACAAAACAAAAATCAATTGCTACTGGGGTGGTTTAAATGTTTTTATTTTTTAGGCCTAGGATCATAAGAGTCTTCCAGCAGCTGACCGGTAAAACTCATAAGAGTCTCCCCGCACTTGACGGGTTAATTGTTTTTCAATTTCTGCTTGAAATTCGCTCGGGATTCTTTCAACAAGTTGTGATCCTCAGTATCCCTTTGCCTACCTTTACGAATCCAATTCAAAAAATAATTTCTTGCAACAGAATGTAATTTCTTAATTTCTAAATGCCAACCAGGCATTACCTTATATTTGTTAGCTTTACTGTATTTTCTTGCATAACTATTTAATGAGTCAAATATAGCTGTACATAATTATTGATTCATAAAATTTATCAATAAACTCAAGATGGTGTGACGTGTGACAACCTAATTTTGTGCATGACTGTACCTGATGCTCTCTCCACGTCTTAATTAACCCTTATTTAGCGGCGAGCAACATAAGTCGAGTTAAAAAAAGCTGGACTATGTGGCGGCGCTCGACATAACTCGAGTGGCAATTTCAGCACGTAATGTGGCTGAGAGAGAGAGACAAGTGGTGGCAGGAGACTAGCGAGCGTATGACTGCTCCAGACCACCGCGGCGAACCTACTGACACAAATCTCAGCTCCCTCCTCCCTCTCTCACTCGCTACATACTCAATTATGTACTGAAAGTACCGAATTACCTGCTTTTTGCACTCGCGTTGCACGGTTATTGCAAGAAAACTATCCATCATACAAGGATCGTTATGGTGTCATTCGAAAGCTCTGTTTATGCCCTTTCAGGGATAGGTATTTGTTTTACGTTCTGGGTCTTATTTAGGCATGAAAATGATCACGTAAACAGCCCTATTTTGGCTAAAAACACCCCGCTGTGCGGTACACATAAATAAACCGCATAGGCCGCTCGTAAGGTGTTAAATGTATTAATTTTTTTTTTAAATTGAATTATTCTTTAAAATGTTATGAATTCATTAATTTTTATTTATTTTATTAATTTTGGCTCGAACGTCCCTTGATTTTGTCCCTGTTACTCTTTCAACTCTGGGGGAGGGACTCGCTACAAGCAGTTATGTCTTTTGTCTCCTTCACTCACATAGAACAAAAAAGAAAATAACCCGTTGATCAATCTCTCCAAGGTCCCTTTCTTTCAGTTTATCCCAACATACATACATATAATCATCACCGGTATTATCAGCTGAACAGACGCTGGCTCCGACACTGTGGTTAGTTCTAACTTTAAAATTAATGACGACAGGGAGATGTTCTGACCCTATAATGTATTTTAAGATAATTGTGTTATCTACCTTAATATTATTATGCTTTCTACCCACAATGTGGCCCAGCCAACGACTAGCCGAGTTGCCGTAACCTATACAAGTAAATGATTCGATAGGGAATAATTTATTAGTGGCCCCTTCATCATTGACGATATGCCTTATACAGTAAAGGCACTCTTTGAACCCTAGCGTCAGCTGTTTGAAACACCCGCCACAGGTAGAGAGAGATACCAAACATCGTAAGGGTATGCTAATTCTCTTACGGAATCGTCCTTATGATGGGAGTTCACTACGAAAAAACTTCGTATATTATAAAAAAAAAATATATATCATTAGAACCGCTAAAACCAAGCTACCCAACTTGTGGATGTTTTCCCGTGCGTGCTTGTCCACAGACGCTGATCCGCCTGGCGTCATTCCTCCTCCCTCTCACTGTGGCTCGTGCCTCTGGACGTGTTTTCCTCACCTCTCTTCATTCTTCATTCTACTAGTCTCCTAGTGAGTCTTGCTCATTTGTGTTAACTGAGATGTTCTAGAATAGGTTCAGACTAGATAGGTTGGGCGTCCCCATTGGCATAAACCCACAGGAGTGTGTTTTTTAAGGGTGGCTTGTCCTGGCCTCCACGCATTCACCTTTGGACATGTGCGCTATTATTAGTGTATTGTCATTATTTCTCTGCTTTCAGCTTAGCCTATTAGTTATTTAGGAGGCTATTAATGCAGGGCTTCGCTTGGCTGCTACCCGTTTGGTAGGTTAAGCGTGTTTTTCATCATCGGCAATCTCTATAGTTTAAGGGTTGCTTCACGTAGTGAAGAATCTTCTATAGTTTTCTGCGTCGTCCCTTCCATACGTGCGTGTCATCGTGAGGTGGTTGGCTACTGGATCTTCCTGGAGGTAAGAGTGTCGCTATGTCATTGTGCTGTTTACCCTAGGCCTCATGGCCTGCCTCATGGTAGGGGTTGATTTTATGACTAGGATGCATTATTATTATTCTGTATACTGTAATAATTGTAGCCATAAGATATGACCTTCCCATGACGGCAGAGCAAGACTTTTCTGTCGGCGCGGCGGACAAGTCAATAGAGTTAAAGACAGTAAGCATTGAGGATGTCATAAACTAACCATTTAAATGTATTTAGAATGTTAACTAAATATAGGCCAGTGATACGGAGTATCACAGATAAGTAGTCTTAAATGCCTTCAATAATGAAAACCGGATGGTGGTTTTCCAGAAGGATACAAAGGAAAGCATAGAGTAGTAGTGTTGCTAGATCTAGGTTTTCCGGCGTGTTTGAGGTATGAATAACGTGTAAATGTTTTTTTTTTTTTTTTTTTTTTTTTTTCTATAATCCTTATGAGCATTGATTCTTGGAATTTTCTTTCCAGATCTCACACGTCCACCTCGGCACGAGCCCCGGATAGAAGGGCCGTTCCCGGCGAGGGGGGGGGGGGGGGGGTCATCCGTCATCATGCCTTACGTAACCTTGTGTTCAACTCCTACTTGCATTACTATTCCGGTATTTCATCACAAACTATGCAGTAAATGTGTCACTTGTCTGGATCGTTCTCGAGGGATTTGGCTATCTAGAAAGTGTGGTGTGTGCTCGGAACTTAGGAGCGGTTTGCTTAACCATCAGGAAGTGTCTTGCATAGTGGCTCTAACTGAAATTAAAGCAACCTTTAACACTTATACTAAGAATGTCGCACACAAAGCGTTGCACTGTGACGACGCAGTTTTGTGGGAATATCTAATTGTTAAATCTCCGGCAGCACGCCCTAAAGTCTCTCGTTCAGGTAGTAAAACAAAGTTTAAAGTTCATTCAAAAGAATTAATTAGTTTCGTTAACGAATCTGATGACACACGTAAGGCAACACCCCCGGCCAGTCAAACAAAAGGGTAGGCCGGATTCTTCGCAAGAGGAAAGGCCCCGGTCCAGGTCACGCTCGCCCTTGAAACAATCCTCTCGTTCGTCAGCTTAAGTCAGGCAACCGGCGAGCAAGAAAAGGAGGACCACACCTGAGTCTGCGGCATCAGTCGTTACTCATTCAGCCGGGAAAAGTGTTGGGCATAAACTTAAATCCCGTACGGAGGCGTCGTGTTTGGGGCGCCGGCAATCGCCAGGGCTTCCTCCTCCTTCCTCCGTCCCTATCTCCTCGAGGCCTAACGTCCAATCTGGCAGGTCGGAGGTGGGAATGGAGGCAGCAGAGCTGCCTCCCAGGGATGGTGCTAGTGAACGTAACAGGTTACCTCAATCACTTAGGCCAGATTTTTCTATCCCACGTGTTGAACTTCCACAGAGTAATGTATTATATGTTCATGTGCCCGCGAAAGTTTTAGCCGACAAATACAGGGGATACCCGACGGATAGTAGGGACAGTGCTGACATTCATATTTCTGTTGCCTCAGAGGCCACAGACAGTGAAAGTGTGCGGCAGTATACAGAACAAGTACCATCTTCACTTCCGAACTTGAGTTGGGAAGCGTTGGAACGTGAACACTTACTCCCGGCGGTACAAAGTGCGGCTAGGGAAAATATTGAGGACATGGAAACTCAGTGCGATGAGCAGGAAGAACTAGACCAGTTGCCTTCCGGCCAACCATTGCCTTCGGCAGGCATTTCGGAAGTTGAATCTGTGGGTTCTGGGGATTCCAATAAAGAGTTTGTGAATAGGGCAGATTTGGAAGATATATTAAACAAAATATTGTTAAATTTTCAGAGGGATAAGGTAGTGCCAGAAGCTCCTCCGACCACGTCAAATGCTCGACCGTCGGAATCGGCCAAAGTAGTGACTAAACAACCTCATTTTCCCACCCCTATCACTTGCTCTAGTATTTCACAGTCAACGGCGACATTGACTACATCTAAAGTTAGAGTAATCACAGATGTCATTCCTCCACCTTTGGAGAAAGTTCCCCTAAGGAAAGGCCCCATGCCGTTGTTGTACGGCCCAGACCAAACTTGGGTAACTGTGACGGCCCAGAATCCTTCTGTTGCGCAACCAACGATTTCGGGAGAGCTTCCGGTGCAAGAGCACTGGTTAATTCAAGTGAATGAGAATAGGAAGTTACGTGCTCTCAATTCATAAGGTGAAATATTGGATGTGTCAGTCAAAGGTATACCAAGTGTTTATACCCCTGAATATTTGTGTACTCTTTTTCTCCAGCTCTCGGTCCTAACTCATCTGCACGACTGTATGCGGTTTGGTCTAAGTCGGATGGGTTTAATGATGTTATAACACTGGCTCTTTTAACACCGGAACTCAATACAGAGACCATCAGAGGCCAATCCGGCAATCCAGTGTTGCAGATGGGAGAGGTAGAGACAGGCCCGTGGGTGGACTGGGAGGCGGAAGCTCAGCAATTCTCTTCTACCATCACCAGTAAGTCCTCTCACCAAATCACAAAGGAACATCACAGCTGGTTTTCCCTCCCAGTTGCTGTCGCCGGGGGGTATCTCAAGCTCTTTTAGATTTCTTAACAGCCCCTAAATTGTCGTTGTGTGAGATTCAGGAACCCTTTTCAAGCCCACCACCTACTCAATTAGACAAAGACTTTAAGCTACGACAGAAGTCTTTACGATTTCTCTCTCAATTTTTGATGAGCCGTCAAATAGCTCAGTCACTAGTCAGGACCAACGAAGCAGTCACAGACTCACATGCCAAAAAGGCGCTTACGCTGTCTAGATGCTTGATCCTCCTAAGCTCAATTCAGTCTTTGGGCGACGTTAGGGTCGCCTTCTTGGAGGCGGTGCGTGCACGTTAAGACCTGAGAGTCCACCTAGTTAAGAAAGTGCCGGAGGACATTGGATGTCGGGTAATTTTGTCCCCAGTATTAACACCAACTCTTGTCTGCCCCAATACTTGGAGAACTGTGTTAAACTTAATAGATGCCGCTAGAGCAACTGCGTCCCCGGCGCGGAAGGAGTTTCATAAGTTCGCTAAGCCTTACACAAAACCTAAAGTAAGTCAGAAGGCTCACACAAGTCGGACTAAGTTTTTTCCGACCTTCAAAACCCCTTCCATGCCGGGAAGTAGTACTGCAAACAGGAGCACTAAGGGTAAAGGGTCTGGTAAGTGGCATAAAGGACAAGTTAAGCATAAACCAGGGCAGGGATCAACGACTGCAACTACTAGCCAGCCGTCTAACCCTACCACACCACAGTAAAAAAACTAGTCATACACAAAACTCTCTCACTCCCGGGGCCTGTCGTGGGCGAGTTGGATACTAGGTGTAGTTCTGCCGGACAAGCCCAGTTGCGTGACTGGGTCATTCCGGAAGTATCACCGGGCATGGCCCAGGCGAACTTGGGCATGGACAGTAGTACGCAAGGGCATAACCTGGCGGTGGCTCTGGCGGCCTCGCTTACGTCGACCACTAGAAATCAATCATGTGTCTTTAGAGGTGGAGTCACTAGTCCAGCAAATTATCACCAAGCGTATTATTGTCCCGGTCAATCCAACTTGCTCAGTTTTCACGTCCAGACTTTTTCTAGTGCCGAAAAGATACCATTTGGTCTGAACCTGGCATCAAGAATATTCACCAAATTAGTCCGACAAGCTTTGCTACCAATTTTAAAT
Organism: Paralithodes platypus; assembly: GCA_032716605.1. NCBI lineage: Eukaryota > Metazoa > Arthropoda > Malacostraca > Decapoda > Lithodidae > Paralithodes > Paralithodes platypus. The sequence goes on along the minus strand of CM064511.1, from coordinate 18,139,048 downwards.
CAAGGGATCACGGTCATGTGGTATCTAGACGACTGGCTGGTGGTGGCAGAGTCCGAGATCCAATGCCTCAACCATCTACAATCCATTATCAAACATGTCAAATCCCTGCGGTTCAATATCAACTTGGCAAAGTCGAATCTTGTCCCAACAAGGGTAATTCAATGGATAGGTCTGGTTTGGGACACAACACATCTAACTTTTCAGTCAGAGTGTGGACAATCGGAACAAATTTAGCAGGATTTTGTTTCATTTTCTCCACAGTCGGGCTACGACGAGGAAGGTGTGGGACTCCCTAGTCGGCTCTCTCAACTGGATTCAACTTACTGTGAAGTTTGGCCGGTTGAAAGTGAAGAGGTTAATCTTAGAGGGAAACAAACACATTTTGCTGTTGCCGGCGGACAGGTTACGGCGAATCCCAACATTAATCCACAACTTACTAGCGGTTTGGGCGAGGCCCGAAATATTGCACTCAATCATGACATGGATTTCTCCTCCACCTACGGTATGGGTATACACCGATGCTTCAGGGAAAATAGGTTGGGGTTATCAGTCAAACCTAGATCATCAGTGTCAAGGGCTTTGGTCCCAATCCAAGGAGTTTCACATAAATGCGAAAAAGTTAATACTTCCCTTAATTTTCCTTCAGGCTCACGGTTACACTTTACAGGGGAAATCAATAGCCTTTTGAATGGACAATCTGAATGCAGTAGCCTGCATTCAGATGCAAGAGTCAACGAGGTCTCGCACATTGCTAGAGTTGTCGGAAAAGATTTTTGTGTTAGCCGAAAAGCTAAACATTCATCTTCACGCATCATAATCTGCCAGGTGTGGCCAACGTTTGGGCAGACGCTCTGTTTAGGAGACAGAGCGTAATAGTGGAATGGACTCTCAAGCAAACCATCTTTCAAAAGATGATTGTAGAGCCGTACCATCCACAAGTGGATTTATTCGCGTCCGCGGTAAGCCAAAATCTTCCTCTCTACCTGACCCGCCGGGAAGTCACCCGGGCGGGGGGTCCAGACGCATTGATGGTTGATTGGAACAGATGGACTTCCATTTATCTATTTCCACCACCAGACGCTTCACTCATGTGTCAAGTAGTTCAAAAACTACTGGATTGTCGGGGCATAGTCTCGATGATCGCGCCTCTGTGGCCGGCTCAGATGTGGTATTCCCAATTGAAGACGTGGTGCGAGAATCTGGTGTCGCTCCCGATCTCGTACTTCCACTTGGAAACAATTGGCAACCTCAAGACCTCGCTGACTTTTGCATTATGGATATTCAAAAGGCCAAATGGTTAACTCCCTATGGTGAAAGTGTAACTAATACATTTATGAATCAGTATACTCTTTCAACCAGACGTTAATACTAGTCACATTGGAAAACCTTTATGACTTGGATAGTGGAACTGCTCAAATTGAGGCATCGGTGTCTTTGATTTTCAAATATTTGGACTACCTTTTTTAATATAAAAGATATTCAGTAGTAACACTTGAAAAACATTTAACAGCGATAAGGGTCCCATTTTTTTATTTAACTGGACCTCTGTACCGCAGGCGGAGGAGAAGGGTTTCATGAGGGCATGTTTTAAGCTTCGTCCACCACCCCATCAGCTCATGCCTACCTGGTCACTTGACAAAGCATTGTCTTTACTACATTCTCGGAAATATAGTTACAATCCAACTTTTGATTTAATTTTTAACACCTTATTGGCAGGCTAGGCGGTCTAGGAGACCGTAGCGCCCAGCGTTTTCTTTTTTACCCTAAATAGGGTTGTTTACGTGATCATTTTCATGCCTAAATAAAACCCAGAGTGTAAAACAAGTATCTATCCCTGAAAGGGCATAAACAGAGCTTTCCAATAACACCCGAACCATCCTTGTACGACCACTGGTTCTCTTGCAACAATCGAGCAACACGAGTGCAAAAACCCAATAATTAGGTAATTTCCTTACATAATTCCCTGTGTAGCGAGTGAGAGAGGGTGGAGGAGGGTGGGATTCATGTCAGTAGGTCCACCGCGGTGGTCTGGAGCAGTCATAGGTTTGCTACGCTCCTCCCACCGCTCATCTCTCTCTCTCAGCAACATTACGTGGTGAAAATGGCACACGACATAAGTTGTGAACCGCCACTTAGTCCATATTTATTTCACACGACATAAGTTGCGCGCCGCCAAAGAAGGGTTAAAAAGGCGGTGTTCCTTATGGCTTTGGCTACAGGCAACCGGGTCTCTGAACTGGCGGCGATGAGCAACGAACCTAATTGTTTAAGGTTTGGGCTACGCTATATGGGGGTACAAATTGCGCTGTCTCCCACGTTCATCATCAGCGAGCATGTTTTTTTGACACGCACCACCAGTTGTGCCCGGTGCAATCTCTGATGAAATAAATGAGAGTGACCCGGCCTAATCAACTGGGCGCCCTCTCGGTTAATAGTAAAGGAAATCGCATTACGAAGAGGAAGTTAGCTTCATTACTTGTGGAAGTTATAAAGGAAAGCAACCCCGGTGTTGTGGGGTGATCACATGACATCAGGAAATGGGATGTATCCCTCAGATTCTTAATTTAACCCTTTGGCTGCAGATATGTTTGAGCTATTTAGGGCATATTCAGGCACTCCTGAATGATAAATCAAGCATCTGCATTAAATGACGTGTATTCTGCCGAACAATAGGCGAAAATAGCTTCAAAATGACACCAGAACGGACCCTGTACGTAGTCTGGTTCACCCGCAGTGGTCCCAGTAAAATGCGGGAACCCCGCTATTATGTAACACTCGCTCGCTTGGCTACACTGGTGAGAGAGACCCGCGCGAGACACAGCCTAGCTCAGTGAGCCGCACAGTGCTCTGAGGGTCGGAGGTAGGCCCCTCATGCTCCCGCCCACTGACACTCGATTTTTACGTTTTTTACGGGCTTTTAAAGCCTGGAAATTGCTGTAACTTGACAAAACATTCCAGAACGTCACCCGCAGCGAAAGGGTTAAAGCATTTCTCGGTTCAAGACATTGCCAATACGCAACTATGGGCGTCTAACCACACTGTCCTAACGCGATATCTCTCTGTTGCCCTAGATAGGCCAAATCTAACCGGTGTAGCATTAAGACTGATAGGTCTAAGTGCTTTTAGAATTAACACCTTACGAGCGGCCTATGCGGTTTATTTATGTGTACCGCACAGCGGGGTGTTTTTAGCCAAAATAGGGCTGTTTACGTGATCATTTTCATGCCTAAATAAGACCCAGAACGTAAAACAAGTACCTATCCCTGAAAGGGCATAAACAGAGCTTTCGAATGACACCATAACGATCCTTGTATGATGGATAGTTTTCTTGCAATAACCGTGCAACGCGAGTGCAAAAAGCAGGTAATTCGGTACTTTCAGTACATAATTGAGTATGTAGCGAGTGAGAGAGGGAGGAGGGAGCTGAGATTTGTGTCAGTAGGTTCGCCGCGGTGGTCTGGAGCAGTCATACGCTCGCTAGTCTCCTGCCACCACTTGTCTCTCTCTCTCAGCCACATTACGTGCTGAAATTGCCACACGACCTATGTCGAGCGCCGCCACATAGTCCAGCTTTATTTAACTCGACTTATGTTGCTCGCCGCTAAATAAGGGTTAAGGATAATTTTAAGAGTCAAAAGAAAGGGGGGTTACTGGAGAAACAAGACCCCCAATCCCGCCGGACAAGTAGTATGTGATATACAAAGTAGTATGTGATATACGTAATCTTAAGATACTGCGGCCGCAGTTTAAGATGTTTTTTTTTATTTTTAATGTATTTTGATAAACATATTGCTCAATTTAGGCAATATGTCATAAGGGTAAATAATGTTTGTGTGATGTATATAACCAAAATATTTTGTACCTTTGATTACTTGAGGACTAGTCAGTCAAGCGTATATGTATTTATTGTAAAAATGTGTATTCATTAACAAAAAGTTATGTCTTGATTTCAGAATGTTGGACACATTGATAATCAGTTGTTACATGTACATAATTAAGGAGTGTACCCAATTGGTGATGTACTCGCAGGTCTTCTTCAAAGTACGCTGCCTGCATTTACTTTTCCAATTTATATATTTTGTGTGCACAAAATAAATACTATTAATAAGTAACACCCCGTTCTTTAACATTAATATCAAATGCAAACCCCAATATACTTGAATAAACTAATGAAAGCATATGGCCCTCCCGGAATTCGAACTCGGGACACCATACCCAGAACATAAGCATCTAAACCATTACACCACCAACACAGTTAAAGGTTGAGTACACGATCACGATAAATATCCATTTTCGAATTTTGGATATCATTCTAATCATGTACTCAGACCCAACTGCATTATGGAAAGCGTAATATTTTAGTGAGAGGAAAGAACATAGAATGGGGCCAAGATCACTAACGACCGGCCTCGCTATAGTAGTTCCTGAACCTATAGAAATAAGTAACACCCCGTTATTTAACATTAATATCAAATACAAACCCCAATGTACTTGAATAAACTAATGAAAGTATGTGGCCCTTCCGGGATTCAAACTCGGGACACCACACCCAGTGGTATTTTTTCTCATCCGATTGTTGATTTGTTAGTTGTTTGATATTGACACGAATATCCCCCTCCAAACTTGAGATATCAGGCATATCGTCAATGATGAAGGGGCCACTAATAAATTAGAGGTTCGAGTCCCGAAAACCTTATATTTAGTAGTGGCCCCGGAATCATTGACGATTTTGGCCCTTCCTTCCATCCCCTTCCCATTCGTTGATCTTTTAAGTAGGCTTGATATTTCATTGAAGGAGGAATGATGCCAGGCGGATCAGTGTCTGCGGACAAGCCCGCACTGGAAAACATCCACAAGTTGGGAAGCTTGGTTTTAGTGGTTCTAATGATAATTATTCTTTTTAATAATTTACAAAGTTTTTCGTAGTGAGCTCCCAATCATAAGGACGATTCCGTAAGAGAATTAGCGTACCCTTACGATATTTGGTATCTCTCTCTCCCTGTGGCGGGTGTTTCAAACAGCTGACGCTAGGGTTCGAAGAGTGCCTTTATAAGGCATATCGTCAATGATTCCGTTGCCACTACTAAATATTAGGTTTTCCTTCTTCCCTCCGGGACTCAAACCTATATTTTAGTATAATCATTTGAGATAATTATTTAACATAAAGTTATTTAAGCTTCCCCAGGCCCGTCCTGAGAGTGGATCAGCATTAAAATCGCCAATGTAAAATATGGCATCAAAAATATAATTTTCTAGTATAGCTTCAAGTGCCGCGAGTGATTGTAGATAATTATGATAAGTAGTTATTTCCCATAAATCACTATTCAGTAGTTGTGGGTAGTGTTATAGCAGAAGTTGGTGGTAGTGTTATAGTAGTAGGTGGTGGTAACGTTATAGTAGTAGGTGGTAGTAGTGTTATAGTAGTAGGTGGTAGTAGTGTTATAGTAGTAGGTGGTAGTAGTGTTATAGCAGTAGTTGGTGTTAGTGTTATAGTAGTAGGTGGTGGTAACGTTATAGTAGTAGGTGGTAGTAGTGTTATAGTAGTAGGTGGTAGTAGTGTTATAGTAGTAGGTGGTGGTAGTGTTATAGTAGTAGGTGGTGGTAGTGTTATAATAGTAGGTGGTGGTAGTGTTATAGTAGTAGGTGGTGGTAGTGTTATAGTAGTAGGTGGTGGTAGTGTTATAATAGTAGGTGGTGGTAGTGTTATAATAGTAGGTGGTGGTAGTGTTATAGTAGTAGGTGGTGGTAGTGTTATAATAGTAGGTGGTGGTAGTGTTATAGTAGTAGGTGGTGGTAGTGTTATAGTAGTAGGTGGTAGTAGTGTTATAGTAGTAGGTGGTGGTAGTGTTATAGTAGTAGGTGGTGGTAGTATTATAGTAGTAGGTGGTGGTAGTGTTATAGTAGTAGGTGGTGGTAGTGTTATAGTAGTAGGTGGTGGTAGTGTTATAGTAGTAGGTGGTGGTAGTGTTATAATAGTAGGTGGTGGTAGTGTTATAGTAGTAGGTGGTGGTAGTGTTATAGTAGTAGGTGGTGGTAGTGTTATAATAGTAGGTGGTGGTAGTGTTATAGTAGTAGGTGGTGGTAGTGTTATAGTAGTAGGTGGTGGTAGTATTATAGTAGTAGGTGGTGGTAGTGTTATAGTAGTAGGTGGTAGTAGTGTTATAGTAGTAGGTGGTAGTAGTGTTATAGTAGTAGGTGGTGGTAGTGTTATAGTAGTAGGTGGTAGTAGTGTTATAGTAGTAGGTGGTGGTAGTGTTATAGTAGTAGGTGGTGGTAGTGTTATAGTAGTAGGTGGTAGTAGTGTTATAGTAGTAGGTGGTGGTAGTATTATAGTAGTAGGTGGTGGTAGTGTTATAGTAGTAGGTGGTAGTAGTGTTATAGTAGTAGGTGGTAGTAGTGTTATAGTAGTAGGTGGTGGTAGTGTTATAGTAGTAGGTGGTGGTAGTGTTATAATAGTAGGTGGTGGTAGTGTTATAGTAGTAGGTGGTGGTAGTGTTATAATAGTAGGTGGTGGTAGTGTTATAGTAGTAGGTGGTGGTAGTGTTATAATAGTAGGTGGTGGTAATGTTATAGTAGTTTTTTTTTTAACTTATACCACTCAGCCTGTCCATCCCCTCTTTGGAGGGGATGCCAGGCTGGCTCTGCCAGGCTGGCTCACACTTGATGAATGAAACTCTCGCTTTCATTTCGCGATTTTGACCATCCAAACACTTTTTCCACTTGTTTTATTGATGTGACATGTTACTATCTTCACATTAAACGTAAAATAGGCGCATATGGATAAGTATTAATTATATTATGGTAAAATAATGATTATAGTGAGGAAACAGTGTAAATACCTCCGCACAGGCGAATGGTGTATACTACACCCTATGCGCAGCCCAGAGGTTAAGGACTCTCGTTCATCCAGATAAGAAATACGGCTTTGGAGACTTTTGGTGCCTAGGTGTATCTTAGAGGAGGATACATATCGTGTGATTATACTATTTGTATTGATTTTGTCCATCTTTCAATAGTGTGTATATCTAGCTTGTGTCATGTTAAAGGAAGCAGTTTTCATATCTTCTTTTTAGATTCACTTTTCTATTTTTTAATATTATTGCTACTTATCCAAACTGCCCGCCCTAGGTGTTATTTCCTTTTATCTCATATTGCAATATTTATAAAATTTTCTTTAATATTTTTCTTTCCAATTCTCACCAATAGTGTTTGATACCGATCAAAGTGAGTGTTTTGTTTTCTCTCCTGCACCCAGTACTATCCGTTATTTTGCGTTTCTTAGCGAATGAATCCTCTCATAATTTCTTCTGCATCATCGGCGTGAAACAAAAAATTATATAGCACAAATTAAAATATAATGGTAGATTACTTTATGTAAATACAATCTAAATTTAAGACACATCGAACACACAGTGTCACCGCCCCCCCCCCCTCTCTATCTATCTCTCTCTCTCTCTCTCTCTCTCTCTCTCATTATTACCTTATTAAAATTATGTAAATCTTGTTATAATATTCCACAATCTCGCGCTACCCGGCCACTAATTAGAAAATAAATATTTTCACCACATGAGGTAATATTTGAGTCCTCTGGCCCTAATTATAATGGTTAATGCCACCCTCCCAGAGGTTGTGATGCCAGACTCGTCACTGGACTAGTAAACGTATATTTCACTTTTATAGGTTTTTGTTAAGGGGGCCCACCTCTTTTTTTTTATCTTTCTCTCCGTCTCTCTTTGGCTTGTATCCATTCGGCCCCATTCAGCCTATTGTTTTAAGACGTTTACCCCAATCCAGGTGTCAATATTTTCCTGGCGAGCGGTAGCGAGCCAGCATATATATATATTTTCATTTTGACAGCAGGCTAAATTTGTACATTTTTCGATAGAAAAATGTCTCCGGCGAAGTCGTATTTCTCCATACAATGCTGGCTCGCTGTCACTCGCCAGGTAGAAATCGTCACCTGGATGGGGATAAACGTCTTACAACAGTTGGCTGAATGGGGCCGAGTGGATACAAGCCAGAGAAAGAGAGAAAGATAAAAAAATCCAGTGACCCCCCTTAATCCTTTTACCTCTTCTGTACCAGTGACGTCTTTTTAATTTTATTCTAGCTATACTTAGACATTTGTATGCAGTTTAATTAAGAGAGATCCATGGTAGTAAAAAGGGTTAAGTAAGATAGTTCAAAGACTATTCAATGCTGGAGGCCCTTTTTAAACGGAATACAGGTGACTAATAGTTACGAGACAAAGGTTCAAAGGACGGCACCGGTATTGAACGGATTAAATATTGAGTATAAGATAATAGTCTACCGTGTTAAAACAAAAATAATTATTTTTTGTTTTCTATCAAAAGGACAGGGAGCACAATTACCAACATAATTCCGTAATTGCAACTGTCATATACTTAGTAGACAATCATTACTACTAGTTATGTATTGCAACTGTCATATACTTAGTAGACTATCATTATTACTAGTTATGTATTGCAACTGTCATATACTTAGTAGACAATCATTACTACTAGTTATGTATTGCAACTGTCATATACTTAGTAGACTATCATTATTACTAGTTATGTATTGCAACTGTCATATACTTAGTAGACAATCATTACTACTAGTTATGTATTGCAACTGTCATATACTTAGTAGACTATCATTATTACTAGTTATGTATTGCAACTGTCATATACTTAGTAGACAATCATTATTACTAGTTATGTATTGCAACTGTCATATACTTAGTAGACTATCATTATTACTAGTTATGTATTGCAACTGTCATATACTTAGTAGACTATCATTATTACTAGTTATGTATTGCAACTGTCATATACTTAGTAGACAATCATTATTACTAGTTATGTATTGCAACTGTCATATACTTAGTAGACTATCATTATTACTAGTTATGTATTCATCACCGGCTTATTGTATCTTTCTCTCCTTTTCTCGCTGTCCCTGGCTTGTATCCATTCGGCACCATTCAGCCAACTGTTTTAAGACGTTTATCCCCATCCAGGTGTCGATTTCTTCCTGGCGAGCGATAGCGAGCCGGCATTGTATGGAGAAATCCGGCTTCACCAGAGACATTTTTCTATAGAAAAATGTACAAATTTAGCTTGCTGTCAAAACAAAAATATATATATGCTGGCTCGCTACTGCTCACCAGGAAAATATTGAAACCTGGATGGGGGTAAACGTCTTAAAACAGTAGGCTGAATAGGGCCGAATGGATACAAGCCAAAGAGAGAGTGAGAGAAAGATAAAACAAAAAGCGAGGTGGGCTCCCTTAATGTTGTAAGATGAAGGTAAAATACAGCTAACATCCGTAATATAAAATTTGGTTTTCAATAGTGGTAATATGGTCTTTTGTAGTTACTTTTACGGGTATATTTAACAGTGTAGAGTTAGCTAGAATGCAATCAATCAAAGCATAATAATAATAATAATAATAATAATAATAATAATAACAATAATAAAATAATAATAACAATAATATTCAGGTTCCTTATTTAGCGCCATTTCTCTCTAGCCCTCTCTCCAAGATTTAATAGCATCGACCAAAGTTTATTACCAGACAATATTACCCATTTCCTTGCTGAAGGGAAATTGTACCTGCTACCAGTGTATGTGAAAAGCCTTCATGCTTGAGCGTGAGATTGAACTCGGGTCTCTTGGGTAGGGAGGCCGAGACGTTCTCCATTACACTACCGAGCTGGTATTGAATACATTGACGCAGTTTTAAACCTCTAGACTAGTTTATATTGCCTAGCTAAAATTAAATCACACCATGCTTGTCCAAAAAAATAAATAAATATATAAATAAATTAAATATATACTGTATAATTATATAAACAAAATATATAAATAAATAAAATAAATAAATACATACAAAATAAAATGGAAGGGTTATGGTCTATAAACATATAGGGCTTTGACCAAGACAAAACAAGTAGTAAATTGAATGATAGGGACTACATTATTTATCAACCTAATTACTCCGAGATATCTATCTGAAACAAAAGTCATATAGCAGTTGCTTGACTACAAATAAGAATGTTCCAAATTAGAATTAATTTATTAGAAGAGGTATGTTTACCCAATGCACTTGATATTTGTCTTTAGTAGTAATTAATATATTAATTAAAAATTATTGTTCCCTTTCAAATATTAAGAACATCAGTGTACCCCTTCAAATACGAAACAATTTAATCCTCTCCTGTGACATGTTTTGCTAATAATACCTCAAATTAGCTTGACCTTATTGACCTAAATGGTGATTTCTGACGACGAGCAGCCTTAATTAAGTATATCCCCAGGATTGGAGATAATATGGTCTTCTAGTTTTACGAAAGTGCACCCGGAAGACGGAGATCTACATTGCGTTGTTGTGTCTTCATTTGTCGTCTTTATTGCCTCCCTGTATCGCTATTCGTCGCATTTTTCCCAGCTTCATCAGTCGATGCCATTTGCTTTACATTTGTTCCCACTTGAATTGGATGACTTGCTATTTATTGTATTGTTGATCGTGTCCATACAATGAAGACCGTGCATATCAGTCGCAATATCTTTTCTACTGTATAGTTTTACAGGAAATCCGCTTTCGCCGCGTTGATGTGCATCAGAAGCTCCTATAAATAGAATGTCAAAAGCGTCTTTGTAATTCCATTTTACATGTGCAGTAGGAGTAGGCCCGTAGGCCATTTGATTGCTAGTGATATTTAAGGGGTTAGGGACACCTACTCAGCCAAAAAGTCATATCCTGTTTTTCTTACATTCGTTATTTCCAAAGAACTGGGTTGTTATATAACGATAATATTAATGTGTATTAAGCCAAAATTAAGGCTGATATCTATTAAGTTTCAAGGGTTTTCTCCTGCTACAAGTAATTTAGAAACCAAATTCACCTTTTACAGGGCATTTCACAGTATAACTGGGTCAACACTGGTTGTGAAATTAACAATATTCAATAGTCCTATGTTGAGCCACATTTGCAAGGTTTCAATGTCTCCTACCCCTCCAACCTCACACAAAGAGAACCTAAGCCAACCCCTGTCACCATAAGTTTCACATTAACCCCCCCAGACATATTAACTTACAAAAGTTAGGGGTTGCCTGAGCGCCCGGTAATTCCCCCACAACAGTCTTTCTCACACTGAGGGACCGTTAGAAGTCGGAGGAATTTGGGGTTGCCATCAACCGACAGATTATGATCTATCTTACCTAACTTACTGAGCTCAAAATGACGCAAAAGCGTCATATAACTTATTATTGAGCTATTTCACTAGGTTCATATGACGCGACCGCGTCATATGATACTCTTGGGCGAAACTGTCATATGACGCGGTCGCGTCATATGTGACGGAGAGGGTTAAGCTAACCCTCTCCGACATATGACGCGATTTTGAGCCTATTAGGGATACTTTAAAGCCTTTGTTACCATCAGGGGTATTTAGAAACCTTTAGTTTAGTTACTTCAACCTCTGCAGTTGTCTTTGAGTTAGTTGTGGGCAGAAAACTAATTTTGGAGAGGTACAAAGGAGTACAAAGGAAATCAAGCAACAACAGATCTAGTGACCCTTCTAGGTTGCTTGTCCTCCAAAACACTGAGGATCAAGTGTCCAAACAGTGGTTTAGAGTGGGTAAGGGAACATTGGAAAGGGAATTACTGCCCTGGAACTAATGTCCGTGGCAGGATTAGGAAGTTAGTAGGGGACAGATGGGTTAGTAACTGAGGGGGGGATAAAATAAAGTTATTCATTTACAAACGCAGTCAGTCGCGGGTTTGAAGCGAGATATTTGTCTAGGCGGAGTTTAAATGAATCAACGGTGATGCAGTCTATAACGTTTCGGGGAAGCCCATTCCACAAGTTGACAACTCGATTGAAGAAGAAATTCTTAGATTCGTGTGAGTTAAAAGATTTACCAATAATTTTGCAACCGTTTCCCCGCGTGTAATTAGATTGGTCGATAGTGAAGTACTTACTACAGTTCATATTGTCGATGCCTTTGATGATTTTGAACACTTGAATTAAGTCACCTCTTAATCTGCGCTGGGTTAAAGGAAATAGATTTAATTCTCTAAGACGCTCTTCGTATGGTTTGTTCTTTAGGCTAGGTATAATTTTGGTAACTCTACGTTGAACTCGTTCTAGCTTGTTTATATCTTTTTGGTAATAAGGGCACCAGGATTGAACGCAGTATTCTAGAAGAGGGCGGACTAATGAATTGTAAAGGGTTAGGATAACTTCTTTGGATTTATGCTCAAATGACCTGCCTATAAAGCCAATTATTTTGTTTGCCTTCTTAACAACTTCTGAACATTGTTGACTCGGTTTTAGGTTACTCGATATTGTTACTCCCAGATCGGTTTCTCTGTTTACATTCTTAAGCTGAGTGCCATTCATCGAATAGTTTGCTTTCTCATTTAGGTATCCGATATGTAGTACTTTACATTTATCCGCATTGAAACTCATTTGCCAAATTTGGGCCCAACATGACAATTTATCTAGATTGTGTTGCATATCGTCAACTTGTTCTTTTGAGAGTACGCTATTTGCAATTTTTGTATCGTCAGCAAATTTTGAGATTGTACAGGTGAGTCCCTCATCTATGTCGTTGATGTAAATTAGAAAGAGAATTGGTCCTAGTACCGATCCCTGGGGTACCCCGCTATTTACATTGGTCCATTTTGATGCCTTACCGTTTATGACTACTCTTTGCTTTCTGTCGCTGAGCCAATTTTCTATCCATTTCAACACACCGTCTTGTATTCCATGCGCTTTTAGTTTTAGCAGTAAACGTTTGTGGGGAACTTTGTCAAAGGCCTTTTGAAAATCAAGGTATATAATATCTACAGCTTTACTCTCATCTTAGAGGTTGAGGATATCGTGGAAGAAGTCTAAGAGGTTTGTTAAACAGGAACGTTTTTTACGAAAGCCGTGTTGAGTATCTTTAAGTATGTTATTTTCCTCTAAGTGATTTACGAGTCTGTCTCGTATGACCGTTTCTAGCATTTTACATACAACTGAGGTTAAGCTAATTGGACGATAGTTACTGGGTAGGGATTTGCTGCCTTTTTTGAATATCGGTGTTACGTTGGCTAGCTTCCACTGATCGGGCATAGTTCCAGACTGCAAGGATTTATTGAATAGTAATGTCAGTGGTTTAGAGAGCTCATCCTTAGCTTCCTTTAGAACTCTAGGCGAGATTGTATCAGGTCCAGGCGTTTTATTTACCTTGAGTTTATCTAAACAATTCAATACTTCTCTCTCTGTAACGGTGATATTGCTTAGAACATCTGAATTATCAATCTGAATCGGCGATGGTGTAGGGATATCACTGAGGTCTTCTGTTGTAAAAACTGATGCAAAGAAGGTATTGAGGGCATTACTCATTTGTTCTTCGTCTTTGGTGTATTCTCCATTTTCATCGACTAACGGTCCAACAGTTGAAGTAACGACTTTTTTCTTTCTGATATAACTATAGAATTCTTTCGGGTTTGTTTTACTTTGATTCGCAATATGTAACTCTAAGGTCTTTTTACTTTGCTTAATTCACTTTTTGGCTTTGCGTCGTAGCTCTACAAATTTCAGCCGTTCTTCGTCATTTTGTGAGGATTTTAATCTATCATTAGGTAATTATAAGAGTGAGAGAACTCTATTTCTTATTGCTAATCTGGCAACCTCTGCATCATATGTTCGTGAAAGGGTTAATCTATTCACAAGTATGTTACACCACTTTTGATCATGGCTGGTATATAGATCTTATTAGAACTATGTCAAATTCAATTTCTAGTGGCTCGGTCTTGATGTTTTGCCATAAAGCTTCATGCTCGCCCAGTTCAACTGCTCTCCAAAAATCGACATCCCATCTCAATTCAACCACTCTGCCAATTCACCTGCTCGTCAATTTGACTTTGCTCAAATACCCCGATTTCTTTTACCTCGTGCCCAATAGTCTAGTCATTCTGGCACAAATTTGGTCAAACCCGTCACTAATTGCAAAAGAAACGAAACCAGTTTTATTTGATGGACTGAGGAGTTAGAAATAACATATCAAAAATCCCACTTAGTCCAAATATTGGAACATGCTAAATTTTACCATTGAAAATTGTATATCTATGAGCCAGTTTTCCTGCATACATCATGACGCAACTCGGCCAATGTTCACAGTAGGAATCTAAAATTGGTACCTCCACCTATGTTTTCATAGCTAATCTTTCATAAAAACATGATTTCGAATGGATGCAGTCATATTTAAGGCCACTTTTAGAGGTAAGCCCATGGTTTTAATCCTTTACCCACCAGCACGATAACGTAAGTCAACATGTCAGATGAGTGGCTTCATCACTAGCCCTTGGAATAAGAATTACTCCCCTGAGACATTTATCAACAGGTGGCAGCATCCTTTAATGGTTGCCTGGTGAGCCTGAATCAAAATCATCAGGAGTCTGAAAGCGAGACACCTAGAGCTGAGCGTGAAGTAGTCAGTGTTGGCGAGCGAGCAAGACAGTCGTGCACATAGTGAAGTCTGAGTGGTATCCCAGAGTTATTGTATTATTATTGTATTGTTATTGTATTGTTATTGACACTACTTTTTTTTCAGGGCTGGTATGGCTGAGTGTGTCTTCTGTAGTGAACCACTATCTAATGGATCCCTGGTAGTGACGCTGACGGAGAGAGGTTGTGAAGGAATTGCTAGTGCAGGAGCCGATGACAATGTACAGGTCGTGCCAGGTCAGCAGGTGCATACAAAGTGCCGAAAAGACTACAACAGAGATGGTGGCAGACGTAAACGTATATCATCAGCTAACAGACATCTTAGTCTCTGCTCAACTGATCCAAAATTTAGTTATCAAGATCACTGTTTATTCTGTGGAAATGGTGACCGATATCAAGGACGGCAGAAAGATCATGTCCTCGTCCCTGTCCGCACGTTCGACTTTCAGGACACTGTTAGGAAGAAATGCGGAGAACGTAATGATGAATGGGGAGAAACTGTGTTGTCAAGAATAAACTTTGTCCATGATCTACATGCTGCCGATGCTATGTATCATCAGTCTTGTAATGTGAACTTTAGAACAATGAAACAAGTCCCTGAATGCTTTCGAAGTGACGCTGCTCAATCCTCCAAGAGAAGGAAGGTTGGGCGGCCCATTGCTAGCGAAAGGGAGCAGGCTTTCTTGAAAGTGGTTGACAACCTTGAAGCAAATGATGAAGAACTTACCACTGTTCAAGATCTCATTTCACAAATGGCCAATGTCCTACAGAATTCTGAGATTGAGCCATATGGACAAACGCACATGAAAGAGAAACTGAAAGAACATTTTGGAGACAAAATTGTCATCACCGAGATCAATGGGAAGAAATACATCGTCACATTTCGACAAAAGGCTGCTTCAATTATCAGTGACTTTTTTAGTCAACCCAAAACTTCTGATACTGAGGCTGAAAAACTTTGGTTGATCGAGACAGCGGCAAAACTGGTAAAGTCTGACATAAAGACAGTAGTTCAAGACAAGGACATTTACCCTACCTCCATTGAAATGTCTTCTGTTGATATGACTTGTGCATTCTTGCCCAACTCTTTGCAACATTTTTTGGACTGTCTTTTGGTCGGAACGGACAAGGATCTCAAGTCTCTAAGAGTGTCTTCAATTGGACAAGCAGTAATGCAGGCAACTAGGCCCAGAGTTCTTATAGCCCCATTGCAGTTAGGCCTAGGTGTGCAATTGCACTCACACTTTGCTTCTCGTTATCTCGTAGACACATTATATAAGCATGGCTTTTGCAGTAGCTATAGTGAAATTCAGAAGTATGATATGTGTGCTGCTACTCAGAGTGGGACGGATATACCAGGTTATATACCAGGCCATTTCATCCAATATGCTGCAGATAACGTGGACCACAATGTGCGAGCCCTAGATGGTAGTGGTACGTTTCACGGCATGGGCATAGTTGCCAACATTACCCCAAAGGTTAAAAGCGCATCTATAATAAGGCGGATAACTGTGACTACAAGTGATATATCCCAGGATGGGAAGATTGATATTCGACACTATGTGGCCCCAACGAATGGAATGAAAAAGCTCGAGTACAGGAAAATCCTGTTATCTGGGATGAGGTCACAAGAGGAACTGGCCCATGTGGATCTGTTATGGAAAACAACCTTTCCAGTCAGACCACAGAGACCAGGCTGGTCAGGTTTCATGCAACTAGTCTCCAAAGGAGACCATCCTGGTGTATCATCGGTAATGTTATTGCCAATGATTGACATGGATCCCGGGGACCTGACGTGCATATACTACACTTTGTGTTTTCTGCTTGAGCATTCCAGTCGTTATGATATTACTCCAGTGATCACCTTCGATCAGCCACTCTGGTGGAAGGCTACTACCATCCTGGAAAACGAGAGGGAAGGAAGTCCACTCCAATCAATTATACTGAGACTCGGAGGCTTCCACACGCTCATGAGGCATGGGCTGCGTTGGTCATCTGATGGAGGGATCTGGATTGAAGGAAATCCTGGAACAAGTGTTTGCCAGCAACACTGTCACTCACATTATGAGTGGTAAAGCTGTTGCCAGGGCTTTGAGGGGACATTTCCTTGAGGATACTGCCCTCCATGCAATCCTACTGGCAGATTCACTTGGCTCCAAACTGAATTCAAGCTCCCTTTCCATGGTACCTCTAGAGACCGAGGATGAATGTGGCGATGATCAGGAATTGGACGAGGAGGGACCCCTGCCATCAGTGGTCACAGATGGTTCACAGGCGGAGGAATCAGCTGATAGTGATCAAGCTGAGGAATCAGCTGATACGGATCAAGGGGTACATGTCCCAGACATCATGCAGGACGTTGCGAAGATGCTCGATCAACTGATTTCAGGAGAGATATCCATGTCGGAGGTTGAATCGTCACCAACATTGAATGAAATACAAATCTTGATTTCCAATGCGACCGACACACCCAAAGAAAGAAGGAACACTTGTCAGCTGTGGATGATGTACATGATGATGCTTGACATCATTCGAAAGTTTCTACGATCAGAAAGGACTGGGAACTGGGCTCTCCGTCTTGAAGCAATGAAGGAGATGTTACCATACCTTGCAGCTTCGGGACACAGCTTGTACACAAAGTAATTGCATATCTACTTGCAGAAGATGTCTGACCTCGAGACCAGAAATGAGGGACTTTTCAATAAGTTCAAAGATGGACTTCATGTTGTTCGAAGGTCTAACAGATTCTGGGGTGGGTTGTCCCCTGACCTAGTAATAGAACAGGTCCTAATGAGAAGCCTCAAAACAACAGGGGGTCTTACCAGAGGACGCGGATTGACAGAAACACAAAGGAATGTGTGGTGCATGTCCAGTCCGGTGTATGCAGAAGTGACCCAAGCTATGCAGGACCTTACCAATGTAGCATTTGTCAGTAGTGAACAGCACACAGATCTGTCCACAGACCATCAGAAGAAGGATTCTGCTGATGTGAACAAACTGATTGAATTCCTCCAAGATAGGAGACCATTCGAGAAAGAAGGTGGTCTGAGGAATCTGGTGACTGGTGTACTTGCAGCAGAGAATGTGAATGTGACTCAGGCGAAAGAAGTTGGGGAGAGCATTCTGGATGGGATGTGTGGGAAACAGGTTTGCAACTACACATATCGGAAGAAAGATAGAGCAGTTACTATGGAATCCAAGTCAAAAGTCAAGATTGATGGTGATGACGTGCATATTGACCCACAACTACTATTCCAAAGGCTGGTTATTATTGGTACGCATAAGGACAAACTCAATGAGGCATTTTGTTATGAACTGTGTGGATTCCCTCCAGCTCTTTTTGATAAACGGGACGTCCTCTTGAAGGCCAATAAGCCAGCGCTGGCAAATGCCATTTGGGAATTAGCACCTACGATCTCTTTCTTATAAAGAGCAAGATGAACTCGAATCTAGCCATATTACACATGTCATCGACGGAGGCGCGTTGCTACATAGGATCGTTTGGGGGAATGGAGAGACATATGATGCCATCTGTCAAAGATATGCGGCATTCGTAAAGCGGAAATACAAACAACCCGTCATTGTCTTTGACGGGTATGACGGTGGACCAGCGCCAAAGGATGGCACCCAATTCAGAAGAACAGGATCGGCAGTAGTCAGAGATGTTCATGTGTCCCCGGGTATGCAACTCCAAATGAAGAAAGATGACTTCTTGGCCAGCAAAACCAACAAACAGAAGTTCATTAACATGCTGGGTAGTACCCTGGAGAAATCAAGTTGTGTAGTTCACCATGCAGATGGCGATGCTGACATAGTTATTGTTTCCCATGCTCTGAAGGTTGCTGAGACATGTGACACTATCATTGTTGGAGATGACACTGACCTTATGATACTATTGTGCCATCATGCCTCTAGGAACCACAGGAGACTACTTCCATCCAGAGGCAAAGTCCAGACAACAGCAAAGGTACATGGACATCCATAAGGCAAGATCGGAGCTGGGAGAACAGGTGTGTCGAGACTTGCTGTTTGTCCATGCCATGTTAGGCTGCGACACTACTTCGAGAGTGCTTGGTATTGGTAATGCTGTAGGATTGAAGCTGATCCATACAAATGAGACATTCATCCAGCAGGCAGTTGTCTTGAACAGAACAGGATGCACACAGAGTGAGATTGCTGCTGCTGGAGAACAAGCTATCCTCTGTGTGTACAAGGCAAATGCCAAGATCAGTGACTTGAATGAACTGCGGCATTAGACGTTCCTTCAACTGGTGAAGACAAGTAAAAAGGCAGTCCAACCTAAAAGTTTACCACCGACTTCAGCAGCCGCACAGTACCACAGTCACCGTGTATATCATCAGGTCCAAGCATGGAAAGAAGTACAGCTGGATGCTGATGAGTGGGGTTGGAAAATAGTTGACAGGCGAATGATACCAGTTCAATCTAGTCAGAATGTTGCACCCAAGGAACTACTGGAGTTTGTCAGATGCCAGTGCAAGACTGGATGCAGCACCAATCACTGTGGGTGCAAAAAGGCGGGGTTACCATGCACTACTGCATGTGGAGAGTGCAGAGGTGTGTGTGAGAATGGAGGAGATGGTGAAGGGACTGAAATGAGTGTAGATGAGAATGACACCCAGTAGTGAGGACAACTGGGAAAAAAATATGGTCTGAACGTCGGTCTCAATGTCTCATGGTATGGGTGATAACTTGATCAGTCTGTTGTAAACCTAGTGTCCTACGATATTTTGAGGTCAATGATGTATCTCTGTATGTTCTGTTTCACGAGGTTGGCAGATATTTATTCAGCAGAAAGGACCAAACACATTCAAATGAAGGTAGAAACTGTGGGTGACATTAGAGGTCAATGGACGGGGTAGGCCTATTCATGGTACTAGTGATTATCAACTGAAAACATAAACTTTTCCCTCCTATTAAGGAGAAACTGTAATACCACATCAGCAATTCAACAATTTATGTCGTTAGTTACAGATTTATAGTAATTATATGTACTTTTATATGTGTGTCCCAATGTTGCCAGGGCCCTAACTGTGAAATATTTATGAATGCAAAATAAACACTGTTCCAATACTTTGATTAATTGGGATTTTTAATATGTTATTTAGTACAGACCAAGGCCCTAAATAAAGTTGGTTTTGTTTCTTTTGCAATTAGTGGTGGGTGAAACCCTAAGTTGACTGGACTACAACCTTTTTGACCGCTTATACAAACCTTTTTAATCTCTTACCCCAATCTGTAAGATCGTTAACCCCGAACTTTTCGATGTTTCACTCTGACCATCTCGGCGACCCACTTTATCGTTTAACCTCTTACCCCAAACTGTTCAACCTTTTACCCCAAACTTTTCGACCACTTACAGTTTCTGCATTGTGTCATATATTTGCATATTTCTACGAAGTATAAGGTTGTCCGAAACAAATATTTTGACTTAACAACCATTACATCACAATGTAAAACTGTTTTATTTTAAATCTGCATTTGCAACTCAAATCACCTCTTTCAGGAACGGATTTCCTCAGAGTAGCGTTGCACCAACATTTTCATTACAACAATATTATTTAAATCCATTTATTACATAATGTAATTGAATGGAGGCTTATTTTATCTTGCGAAATTTCGCTTTCATGGAATTAACGTTTCATTCTTATATAGCTTTGGTAAAATATATAGCTAACATAATTGGCTGACGGTAGCAAATTAGAGAGAAATCCGACAATGAATTGCTTCAAAGTGCGTGTATTCTCTTGGTTAAAAGACATTTCCATTTACTGAAAATAATCGAACTCTGGCAGATAGAATACGATCAAAGGAGTAAAGCCCTTCTGTGTCCAATAATTATTAGTAGGCCCTACTCATAAAACAAAATCAGTATATATTCTTATATTAGTATGTTACTGTAATATCAATGTATGCCAGAGAAACCAAAGAACTCTCACGTTGACATATCCTTACATAAACGTAATACTTTACTTAGCCTTTCCGCGCCAAGTGAATCATAACACACATAATATAATTGGAATAAACACATTTTGATATAATAATATTTCTGCAATATTACAACAACATTAGGAGTTGATGGAAGCCAAGCAAGTATCCCCAAAAAGTTTTCCCTGAAATAATTCAAGCGATAAAATAAAAGTCATCGAGTGACTGTATATGAATAATTGATGAGACTAAAACTGTAAAAGTTGTATAAGTGATGGAGAGAGGGTAAGAGAAGGGAAGGGAGGCAAGAAAAGTTAGGTATAAGATATGAGGTAAGAGATTCTCCAAGAAGAAAGTTGGGGGTGCGTGTTAAGGAATAATGTAACATTTACGGCACAATATAAACCCCTTATGCGAAAACGTATTATATATTTGCATATGCGTGTATGTACAGTATGTATGTATGCATATCCCTACACGCCTATAAATCTATGCTGAATATATAGATATTGTTTTAATTATATAGCTCTATCTTTATATATATATTGTTTTGAGATTGCTTCAGTCTCTTATGTTTTGTCAATTATTGGTGTATACTATGTTTCTAATTATGTTATTATGATTATGAGAATTGTCTGTTTGGTTTAAAAGGTATTTCATAGTTTTGTATAATATGTTTGGGGGTTTCATTCCAAGTTCGAGTTTGTGGTTCAAAGTTCGAGTTTGTGGTTGACGAGAGGTTGGATTGCTTTAGATGTATCACTGATTCACTCTTAGTTTCCTGTCTGAGTTTATGCCTTCGTTCGAAGTTTCAGGGTATTGAATAGATGTTTTGGGTTTCATGGTTGTAAAGGTCGACTAGAATAAGAGTCATAATGTGGTAGTGGTGATCTGCCAGGGGGGAGTGATAACCAAGCAGCAGTACAGGACGTTTGGGATCTACTTTACTCTTCACACCAACCAGTCTGTGGAAGGGAGGATGGTAGAGCACATTCCTGAGGCCTGTCGACAATTGTGGTGATGGAACTCTCCTATGGTGACTTGTCGGGCCATAAGGAGTGTATATATGTGGCGATGCACCAACGTTCGTAGCAGAGATGGTGGTAGAGCGCATCCCTTGGACTTGAAGATGTTTGTGACAATGGAGGTGTTCTATGGCGACCCCGTTATGCTAGAGTAACGGGATCCTGATTTTGTAGCTGACGGGTGACCAGTGGGGACTGTGGGGGCCATGGCTGTCTGTCTGTGTGGCGTTGTTGCTGATGTTGCGGTCTGCCCTGGCTTATGGGCTCCCACTAATCAATTAGTGTGAGAAACATGTGTTGAACTGCGGATGGAATGTGTTTACAATTCAGATGTCTTTGTGTTAAAAGGCTATTACAGTGATAATGAGGTGACCATAAAACTGTTCGTGAAACCTATTGAAGTCGTTTTGATGTGTCTTGTTACATAAGTAAATAATGGAGGAATTAGAACTAATGCGCAACAATTCTAGTAAACCAATTCTCTCGTGCAATGTTATATTCTATAATTTTCTTATTTGTAAATATGTCAATTAATTTTGTTTTAATTAAAAGTGTAATTGTCTGCCTTTAAGAATAGTTTATTCTCATGAAAAGAGAAGGGGACGTAACAATATATATATATATATATATATATATATATATATATATAGAGAGAGAGATATTATTTATATATATATTTATATACTGTATATATATATATATATATATATATATATATTACATCTTAGATTCAATAATTTATTTAGGATTCATTATATCCATCTCTCATATAATTGTAAGGTAGTATATTTGCTATGAATGATCTTTTGATCTTTATGCTGGTGACTATACATTCTGAGGGGGTATTCATTGTAACTCTTTGTAATTTCCCCCTTCTAAAATTCATGAGTCAACTTCCTCTCTCACGCCCTTTAAGCTTACTCGCACTCTTGGGTTGTCACCCAGGCTATGTACACGTGAATCGAAAGTGTATATCACATGTTGGAGGTGTGCTTGTAGTGTGTAGGAGAGGTGAGAGGTAGAGAGAGAGTTTGACTTTAGATAGACTTGAACCTTGGGCACGACAATACAGCCTTGGATATTTCCTCTCAACATAGGAAATTCTCGTTCATATATAATTAGTACAGCTCTATATATCATTCAGTTGTTACTTAAAAAATAAAGTGGTATACGGATACAAAACAGATCCTTTCCTTTTCCTTTTACCTATAAGTATTAGTATTACTGTATATAAGGTTTAAGACGTAACGGTGGCAGCATTACTTTAACTAAATAAAGATAGTACTATTATCTAACCTATCTATCTATCAACGAGCAGAGGAAGGAGAACTGAGATCTACTTCCAACATTAACTTCGATCAACCTATAACTACACCATAACATATAACTCATAAGGACAGATAGACACCTTTAGTTTTCCTTACTTGGAGTTAATAGTTAACCTTTATAATAAATATATGATCATACATTTGTACGTCTTCCTAAACCTAACCTCTTGCTACAGTGACTGTCAAGTCATTTGTAACATATGGTGGCAAGCAGCGGTCTTCATTAACAGATTTGTTAACTGAGGCGACTTCACCAAGTTCCTTCGAAGAATTCTACACTCTACCATTATCTACCATTGATCCAGCATTATCCATTCTACCATTATCCAGTTTTCCCTGAAAGTTCCTGTTCTATTTATCTCTTCAACACAACAAATTTCTACCAGTCTACCAGTCATCTATCAAGTTCATCTACGGCGATTCCTGTGTGGGCATCCCACGAGTATGAGTTGGCTGCCGGGAGACGATATCAGAGGGAGAAAGACTGCATGTGTCAGCTGAGCAACTCAGCAGTGAGCTGACTCCTCATCACTGACCTATCTCAACCTCCACTCACTCCTTCTAGCTGTGGCGGCCCTAGAAAATTGACTACCATCAATACTCATCAAAGTGTATTTAAAGGTGTGTACAGTGAAAATCAAACATCTATAATTTCTTTACGGTCATTTATTTGTTATGTTGTTTACGCATGTCTAGCGAGAGAAATTCAATTTGCTAATTATGACTCCTAAGATGAGCTTTGCTAGCCATTGTATGTTTTCTAACACATGTCAAATCGTCAGTGACATGGCGGTCACTTTATCATGTCGTTCAGTCAAAATCCAATTTCTCATCATGTCATTTCCTATCTGTATTCTCATATGGATCTGATATACTGGTGGCGACATCATGTCATACCGCGACAAGGTGGCCAAGCTCACTCAGTCGGTCTCTCTATCACCCTTGCAATGTGTATAGCATGTGCAGTATGCGGTAATTTCCAGGTGTTTTCCCTAAATGTGTATTCACGAGTGTTCAGATTTGAATGTTCATTTTAATTCGTTAAATTTCATTCTCTGTGAAATTTGTTTTCTCCTAAGTTTTTCTCCCGCCAGTCGATCTAAGCGGTTGAGTTAATTTTCGTTTTGGGAACATTCTGTTGTTTTAAAGTGAATTTTAGTGTTAATTTATTATTAAATATTTTAATTACAATGAACTTACGAGTGTGTTCGGGCGGCCTCCAATTATTGGCTGTATCAACCTCTGCATTTCTTCTCGCTCACGGCAGCAAAGGTATTTGTAAATTGTAATTTTTGTTGTTTTACTTAGAAGTGCGTTATTTCAACATCTTTATTGTACGTACAGTGTAATTTAGTTTTGTCTTAACCTCAGTTTGATTTCTAACTAGTTTCGAATTTCAATCTTAATTTATTTCAATCTTTTCTTTCACATGCTGGAAATGTTTATACTTCTATTTCATCATTAGGAAATTTTCATTTTGCGATCTTTTGTGTGAGATTTATAAATTGTTCTACGGTTCTTATACCGCCTCAGAATTTGTTTTTCCTTCTTTCACTCGCTGGCATATTGTATTCTTCTATTAACACGATGGTCGATACTATTTGCTTTCATTTATGCGAGTTTTGTAAAGATTCATTTACGGTTCTTTTATAACATCTTTCCGTTTTAATTTAATTCCAAGTTTCTAGACTCGGTCAAATTTTGTTCGTTCTTTCGAGTTTTTCCCAAGCTTTAATGATTTATTTTTTGGAATTTTTATTGATTGACATTTAATGAAGTTTTCTATTATGGGATCGTTCAGATAACTGTTTATTTTCGTTCAGTTCTTGCTGACGACTGGTGTATTCGTTTTCTGCTTTTTGGTTACAGTCATGGGCTGTATATTTTTAGTAAATTTTGTTCGCTAATTTTGTGGCTAAATCATTTTTTGGGACACTCCCTAAGTTGAATTTTATTCCCCTTACGTTTATTTCGATTTAATTTTTTGGATCACAGGATATTTTAGTCTCGTGTTTTCCATGTTTTATAATGAGTTAGCTTACTGTACAATTGGGTCCAGCTAAATGTTCATTCTTATTTAATTATTATTGTTTTGCCTAGTATAGAGGGTTTAAACATTCTATTAGTATTTTTGCCTGGATCATTGGCTAGTTTGGCTAATATAGATGTTTCATTCACTGTTTTGGCTTATTTCGTTGGGAAGAAATAGTCATGGAAAATATATTTGTTTTCATCTTGGTGAAACTGATTATTTTTTTCTGAGTATATTGATCATTTTTTGTTCGTGGTCTTCGTTGGAGAACGGCCATAGAGGAAAACAATATATTAGTATATCCTATTGCGACTTTATGTTTGAATTTTTTGTTCTCAACATTTATATGTGTTGTGTGGAATTTTATGAGTTTATGATAAAATAAAATGTAGGAGTTTGTTTATTATTATTTGTATGTAGGGTACTTAATATAACTTCTATGCAGGGTTTTTTCGGTGTTCTTTTTTTGTTTGTGAATTTAGTTGCGCATGTGTGGTATATTATTTTCTTGGATGGTTTTTGCCTGGCATTTCATTATGGTGTGCAGGCTATTGTAAATCCTTTTTTTTTTTGTTTTTTTTTGGGGGGGGGGGGGGGGGTTAGGACTATATTTTGTAATTGATTAGCACTAAGTTGTAATTGAATTTGCATCGACGATGAGTGTGTGATTTTATTCTATATGTTAGGATTGGCCATTGGAAATGCATTATTTGGGGAACGGTTAGCTACCGTCTGAAAAAAAAAATCAGAATTTTATTCAAATTTTCTATGTGATTTTATTTGCGCAATTTTATTTTTTTCAGAATAGGAAGGTATCTTATTACACACCACGGGGTATGTGGCTTTCTGTATTCAATATTGATATATAATTTTCCTATAGATAGGATGTTTTATCCTTTTATTTTTACATCTGATTTTAATTATGTTTTTTGTTTTGAAAATGGGTTTTAATAATCTTGTTTTTATTACAAACTTGGATATTATTTATTTTCGCACCATGGGTTTAACCTAAGTGGACTTGTGTGTTTATTTATTTATCCTTTTATTAGGATTTTTGTTTTCATACAGTATTTAATTTTTACCTAGGATTATATATTGTTTTTGTTTGCAGCTGTTTGTTTTAGTTTTTACCTTGTTTTATATGTCTGTATTTCTTTGCTTTGTTAATCGATATACAGCAGACTTAATTATTATAATGTGTCTTTGTTTTTGTATTAATGGAATTTTGTTTGAAGATTCTACCTTTAGTATTTTCTTTTGCAATTTTGTTCTTGTACATTGTCTTGGCAATTGTGTTTGCTTTGTTCAATTTTTATCCATTCCTTATAATTTTACTTTGTGCCAATATTATTGGTGCATCGCTATAATTTAATTTTTATTTAACAAAATACTTTGAAAAATGTCCATTCCACTTTCGATTTTTTTCTTCAATTTTTTTGTTTTAGTCTTTAACTAAACATTTGTATTTACTCTCATTACACTTTCAACCCTTTCACGCATTTATGATGCAGAGGTTGCCAGATTAGCAATAAGAAATAGTTCTCTCACTCTTATAATTACCTCTCCAAAATTAGTTTTCTGCCCACATCTAACTCAAAGACAACTGCAGAGGTTGAAGTAATTAAACTAAAGGTTTCTAAATACCCCTGATGGTAACAAAGGCTTTAAAGTATCCCCAATACGCTCAAAATCGCGTCATATGTCGGAGAGGGTTAAGTGTCTGCCTTGCGGTGGGTTCTGTACGCAGGTATTATTTTAGTGGGGGCGTATTACATCTTAGATTCAATCATTTATTTAGGATTCATTATAGCCATCTCTCATATATTTTTAAGGTAGTATACTTGTTATGAATTATCTTTATGCAGTTGACTATGCATTCTGAGGGGGTATTCGTTGTAACTCTTTGTAGTTCCCCCTTCTAAAATTCATGAGTCAAATTCCTCTCTCACGCCCTTTAAGCTTACGGCAGGTCACCCGGGTTAGCTGAGGTGACCAGGGAGCTGGCCAATCCAGGGTCGACCTGTGCAGGTGACATCACTTCCGAAGTGGGACCGTAGCACCGCCTTTTGGGTGACAAAGTAATCCGCGGGTGTTTGTTTTGATTGTGACTGTGGGGGGGTGCCGCTCTCTTTCTCGGGGGGACTTCCTTGATCTGAGACCATTCTTGATGTGAGAAAACAGGCGAAGGGGAGACCCTGTCATTGTGGGGTCCGAACAGACGGCAGTGCCCTTGGCTCATGTCGTAGGATGGGTGCGGCGTCGGTGTGGCTGGAGGAGGTAATAAGGGACCTTGGCTGGCTCTGGACGGTGCATAGGGGACCCTCGGGTATGGGGGTCGGAATGAATGGCGGCTGCATGAGGGCACCTCGGGGGACGTCCTCAACACTCGGGGCATGGTACTGGTGCTGTAAGAGTGCTGGGTTGCCCGACCAGATGTAGGAGGGGCCCTCATCGCCTGGTGTCCTGTAGCAGTGGTAGAGGTGCCATGGGATGCTCCGGCAGGTGCAGGTGGCTGATTGTCGAGGGCGGCTTGCCCATTCCTCGGCATAACAATTGAGATGCGACAGGAAGAAAATATTCCTAGCATTCCACTCCACACCCAAACAACAACCAGCACCACTTCAGCAACACCACTACGTACCGCTTCCATAAATTTGAATAGCAGCGCCCACCATCATACCCACACCACCAAAACAAGGGAAGAAAGGGTATCAAAGAAAACCAGGTTAAAGTGAAGGCGGCTAACTGTAGCAAAACCCCAGTGACCATAGAAAACCACAGTTATATTACAGACTGTCCTAGCCGCCCTGATGCACACGTGGACCGCAACGAATGTATGCAAGTTCAGAACCAACCCCTTCCGTGTGCCCCTGTACTCTTTAGTGAATCAAGCAGTGTGAGTGTGAAGAAGCATTCCAACCATTCCTCCCACATAAACAACCCTAGTAACCCCAGTGAAAATAAACAAAAGCGCAACAAAGTCATAGTAGACTATCATCACCCATCAGGTCTAAATCCCCCTCGAACTCACATACAACCCCAACTTCACCATGATATGCTTCCGACATCATCCACACACAATAATAAAATGATAAACAGAGCTAGTGCGACCGGCTCTAGGAAAATAGACAAAAACAGAGGTTCTCCCATGTCTCTCTTTTACCCCAGAGCCCGGCCCTCCTGGTGCCGACCAAATCAGAGTCACTATGCGCGGTGAGCATAGGAAAAGTAAGCCTTCAGGCCTCAGCTTCATCTACCACTTTGGGTTTTGAATTAAAACCCTAGAAGGGGAATGCTCAGAATTCGTAACAACAAGGTTAAACAGGGGTCAGACGGACCCCAATAGCGAAAATAATAATAAAACAAAAATCTAATGCTTTATTGATGCCCATAAGGCCTTAATATTACACATACATCATCTCACTCGCGTTTATCACAGTTGTAGTGTCTATTTCCTGAGTATATTGCGTTCGAGGCACTGTTTTTCAAAAGTTTTGAGCCAAAAAAGTTGTGTTGACCAAAAATATAAAATAAAATAAAATTACCGACCGATTTGGCAGAAACGTCGTAGGATGAAGGCCGTATAATGGGGCAACTTCCTCCCAGGAGCTGGGTACCCTAGATCCCAGGATGTACACGGTCTGGAAGAAAGAAATGAGAGGTACTTTTTAGTCACATAAAATCACACCATTTTCTATACTCGCACATAAAACCCCAAAAAAGGGCCTGAAACATGTGTTATTGTGCTGACACTCTGTAATTGTATAAACACATGTATAATAAGTAAATTTGGCATAATATATTGTATATTTAGTGACTTTTTGGTAACCTAACCCACCACCATTCAAAATGTTCTCCAAAAGGCCCCTTCAAACTTACTTGAAACATGCTTCCTTTGCCTTGAAACATGATTGAATATGCTGAAATTAGGTTATTTTATACTTAGATGTCTAATAAGTAACCTGGGAACAAAAAAATTATATTTACCTAAGGATCGTGGCAGTTGATGCATATGGTGTGGTAGTGAAGGGGGCATACACGGTGGCCACACGTGATGCAGGAGGTGCTGGTATTCCTGTCTGTTCCCCTGGGGCAGAGGGTGCATCTTTGACGTCTGGGAGGACCCACACGTGCATCAGGCGATGGCGGAGGGAGTCTGGAGTAGTGGAATGCATCTTGGATCACGTTTTTCACCGTCGTGTGCTGTCCGGAGAGGTTGAGTTGGTGCGCGGCCCAAGGTTCTATGAGTGATGAGCCGAGTTGTTTCATAAAAATCCCTCCTTCCAATCTCTTTTTTCCCTTCCCTCAATAACCAGCTGTTGTACACGATGTGGGAGTTGATGCAGGCAATGTTTAGCATTCCTAGGAAAATGCAGATGGGCCACCGTCGAGTCTGCCTGTTGCAGTTATAGTTGGCACACAGCTGATCGAAAGTATCTACTCCCCCCTTGTGTTTGTTGTATTACAGTAGTGCAGTGGCCTTGTTTTTTTCTCCTATCTCGGTGGTGTGATAGAGTGTTGACAGGAGGGCTACAGTCTTGTCCCTTTTGGGTTTGTAGGAGATTGTAGTTATGTAATCATGAAAGAGAAAGGCTGTAGTTCCAATGGGACGGGCAGTGTTGGCTGCCTTGGGGGCTGATTTGTTGGGGCCAAAGATGACGGAAGGCACAGAGGGCTTCTTCCGTAGTGTCCCGACTGTTGTGAGGTCATTCTCCTTCAAATCCTTGGCCAACCCTATGGACATGAACCAGTTGTCTGTCGTAACTGTCCGGCCACTCCCGTAGCAGTCCTCCAGCAACTTCCTCGTGAGGTAGTGGCCCTGGTTCATGCCCGGCTGCACAGGTACTGAACCCTTCCCCAGGTAAGGATATGCATTGAACATGTAGTACGTCCGTCAGTCACAGGCGAGGACCAGCTTGAGGCCATACCTGTGAAGGGAAAGAAAAAATTATAAATACTTCGAATTCCAGGTAAGGTAAGTCAATAAATCGTCAAAGGTAAGTCATTAGTGAAGGTAGGTCAGGTAAGTCATTAGTGAAGGTAGGTCAGGTAAGTCACTAGTGAAGGTAGGTCAGGTAAGTCATTAGTGAAGGTAGGTCAGGTAGGCCATTAGTGAAGTTAAGTCAGGTAAGTCATTAGGCGAAGGTCGGGTAAAGGTCAGGTAAGTCTATACATTTGTAAAAGTAAGTCATTAGTGAAGGCAAATCAATAAATAACATAAATTACATAAATATAATGAATTAAAATGTAAATAACAAAAAGTATACATAATATATAAGGTAAGTCTTTCATTCACTTTCTCTGTCTTTCCCATCAACTCCAAAAGTGTCCTCACCCACACTTCCCCTTCACCCTTCCCACTTATCATTTATCTCCACTTTCACTCTAAACAAATATATATTTTACTTACTTAACAGGTTTCTTTGGGATGTAGGTCTTGAACACACATCGTCCTCGAAACGCCAGGAGTTGTTCATCGACAGTCACAGCATCGCCCGGGATGTAGTTCCTCCTGCAGTGACTGATGAAGGCGTCCCACAGCTCACGTATGGCGGCGAAGCGGTCCGTCTGTCTTCTCTCAATGCGAGTTGTGGCCTCATCGAATCTCAGACACCTCATCAGGAAACTGAAGCGGAACTCCGACATGGCACATCTATACAGGGGACACCCTAAATCGCTGCTAAACATCTCCTCGGCTGCAATATGGTTGTCTTTCTTGGCCCCTGCTACGATCAGAACCCCCAAAAGTGCCCTCAGTTCAAGCAGCCCTATGTCGCTGTAGGTGTTCGTGGCATTCTTCATCCTCTCCATCACTTTCAGGATGAAGGTGTTTGTGTGCACACAAATCTTGGCTAACATCGTTTCGTCGAGAAACAACATCATGATATCTGGCAAAGTGTTGGCTGTGAAGGTGTGCGGTGCTGGCTCCTCCACGTACGTCTGCAAGGTCCTCTTCCGTTTGGAAACGCTGTGTGGTGGTGGTGGGTCCTTGCTCCAACTTGTGCCATCGCTGGTTACCACCTTGTTGCTAGGGCCAGGAATCTTATATAGTGGATCGACTGCAGGAGCTGTAGGGGCTGTAGTAGAGGCTGTGGCTCCTGTAGGGGCTGCTGTGGGGGCTGGTCGGGCTGGAGATGCCGAGTTTTCCGTATCAACTGGTGTGATGGCACGTGGAGAGTGTGAGGGTGAGTCATGGGAGGCTGGAGAGGGTGGGTTTAGGACGGGGGAGGTTGGGGTCGTCCAAGTCGGTGGGAGAGGGATGTCCCTCTTCGTCGGCCCCATCAGCCTCGTTTTCCGAGTCGTAATCTGGATCGTACAGGTCACCCAGGGGCGGGATAACTGGTTCAATGGTGACATCAGCACCGCAGTCCACGAGATCAATGGTATCATTGTCCGCGACATCGAGTTGGTCGAGCAGGGCCGATATTTCAATGTTTGATATATTATCCCGGCTGGCCATGGCGGTCTGCTGAAAATCAAAGAAATCGATAATTAGGGAAAATATTTATAAAAAATATTAATGGGGTCAAATGCCTATCCTTTTGGTATGGCAAGCTGGAAAATTTATCTATCCATCATATAAGCACTATCAGGCATAAATCGGTACATAAAAATAGGTGTCACAAGCACGAAAGCAAAACAATCCAAATTGAAAAAACTTACCTTAGAAGCTAAATGGTGGGGTCAGATTGACCCCAGGGGTCTGGGGGTGCTAGAAGGGCTGGAGTTGCGGGGCTGTAGGTCCTCATGCGGTGGAAGCTGGCTGAATACTGACGTTCCCTCACCACACCACGTGACTAGTGGCCAGAGGTACACCACTACAAGCTAAAACATGTGCGCGTGCAAAGTTATGGGGTATTTCTGACCCCGGTTTGCCCTTCTAGAGAAAATTTGAAGAACCAAAGGTAAAAGTCTTGGTGAGGAACTTCATTCCTTGTCTACTGGCCAGCATCCATATAATAAGGAGCCCAGTAAGCAGTTATATACTAATAATAATAATAATAATAATATTTATTCAGTTAGCAATTTACAGAGTTGGTACCACATAGTATGTTACAAATATGACATGTACCAGCCTTGCATAATTCCAACTAAGGATAGCCCAATAAGGCCGTTAGGCGTATTTCCATTGGGGTCCTTGTGGGATTAGGTTAGCTGGGGAAAATGGGGAGGATAAAGAAATAGATACTTTAGAGAAAGTATTTCTAGGGGGTTATTTTAAGATACCTTACATCCTATAGTAAATATCAGTAATCCGTAATCAGTAATCATTTCAGTTTGGTTTGTCTATCTCTTATGTCGCATTTAGTAGTAGACAAGCTTGGTGCTCCCTTCTCGCAGCTGTCCGGTTCAGGTGTTCCTTCAGGCTACGTCTGAAGGAATACAGTGTTCTCTTTTCACGGACTGACTGGGGTAGGTCGTTCCAGTCTTTGATGGCAGTCAAGAAGAATGTTTTTGCTTACCCTGTCCTTGGATTCTCGGGACCTTAAAATTAAACATCCTGTTTCTTGTATTATGTCCACTCCTCTCATTTGCTTTAACAAAATAATTCTTTAGATACTCTGGAGCTCTGTCATAGAAAATTTTGAAGGCATTAGTGAGCCTGATTTGTTTGGCCCTGTCAGAGACATTGAGCATACCTAGTGACTGAAGTTATTCCTGGCCAACATGTGATCTGGGTCCTAGGTTCAGCATGAACCTAACCATTTTATTTTGAGTGACCTGAAGTTTGTGCTGTGCTGATTTAGATGATGCAGAGTACCAGGATGAAACAGAATAGTCAAAATGACATTGAACAAGCGCTTGGAAGAGGGTCTTTTTGGTCGCCGCGGGCAAGCATCCCACCTGTCTATACAGGTATTTTATACGTGCTCTACACTTACTCAGGATAGATTCCAAAATTGTTTCACCTGACAAACTCGCGTCCAGTTTTAGTCCGAGATATTTAACTTGTGACACTGTTGTTATAGGAATATCATTAAAGTTGACCGAGAAGCCCACAATGTCTTTCAGTTTGCGTTTTGTTCCACATAAGATGGCTTCCGTCTTGCCCAGGTGAAGAGATAGTCTATTGTCCACTAGCCATTCACTACATGATTCTAGTTCTTTGGAAAGTGAAGCGGCAATACTTATTGGGTCTTTTCCTGAAACCAGAAGCACGCTGTCGTCTGCATACAGTAATAATTTACATGAGACGCTCAGTTCCATGTCGTTCACATAACAGAGAAAGAGTAAGGGACCAAGGATGCTTCCCTGCGGGACCCCACAGTTAATTGGCATAGGATCAGATATATTATCATCAATTTTGACTCTTTGGGTTCTACCACTAAGATAAGATTTAAACCAGTTCACAGACCCTATGCCCATTGCTTGTAGTTTATTACATAGGATATCATGGTCTACTGTGTCAAACGCTTTTTGTAGATCAAGAAGAACCATACCGGTGTAGTTACCTTTAGACATTTCTTTACGAATGTGATCCGTTAAGTGGATGAGACAGGAGTCTGTCGAGTACATGCATCTGAAACCTGATTGAAACTTATAGAATAGATCATTTTGTTTGAGGTAGTGTTCAATTTGGGTGTATACCGCTCTTTCAAGGATTTTAGATACAATACATAATATGCTAACTGGTCTGTAGTTACCAACTTCTAGTTTATTTCCTTTCTTGAATTACAAATAATTACAATAGCTTCCTTCAGTTCAGCAGGTACAGTGTTGGTGTTAATTGACAAGTTGATGATGTGGGTTAGGGGGCCTGCTATACCAATGGCTCCATCTCGTAGAAATTTGGCAGGAATTTTGTCTGGTCCTGTGCTTTTATGTACATTTAGGTTAGACAGCTCGTCAAAAGTGTATTTTGGTGTAACATTTTGCAATCCAAATGTGTTCGGGTGTATGTCTTTATCTCTGTAGAAATTTCGAAAGGTGGCCGTTGTTGTCGTGTATTTATTGAGAGGTTGAGGTAGGTTCTGTGCAAGTGTGTTTGCTATGGAGGTGAAGAAGGAGTTGAAGTAGGTTGAAATTTGTCGTTTATTGTGGCAAACCTGATCATTAATGGTGAGAGCAATATTAGTGTTAGACGAATCCCTTGTCTTGTTGCTGTAGCCTGTTGTTTTTAGGTGCCTCCATAGTTTCTTTGGGTTATTCTGATATTCCTCTGCCTTATTGTGAAAATAATTAGTTTTCGCTGATTTTATTTTCCTACTTAGTTTATTCCTGGCCCTGTTGAACTCATGTTTCAGACCTTGATCCTGTCTATGTTTCGCTAGCCTTTTTAACAGATTGTCTCTGTGTTCCAGATGGTGTAGTATGTCATTGTTGATCCATGGGTCTGACCGTACTTTAATTCGTATGTCTTTCAGAGGAGCTATTTTGTCTAGGATGATGGTTCTGAAGCCAACCCATGCGTCATTAACGTTTGTACTTCCAAACACTGGAGACCAGTCTGTATTCCATAAAATGTCCAGAAATGTTTCTTTATTGTAGTTTCTGAGTGACCTTGTTTTGATAACCTTGTGATTCTCTAGGGTAATTTTTGTGGTTTTTCGTGTGCAATATGTGACGAAGTGATCACTTATCCCAGTCTGCATAACCCCTGATTGGGATATTTTGTCCTCTCTGTTACAGTTTATGTGGTCTATTATTGTGGCAGTGTTCTCAGAGATACGTGTGGGGGTTGTGATGAGTTGTTTGTGATCGTGCATTGTCAGTATATGCCTATATTCTCGTACAAGCCTATTATTTCGTTGTTTGTAACACAGGTTAAAATCCCCTAGTATGATGGATTTATTCCGAGGGTCTAGCGATGACAAAGTTCGTTCAAATTTGGTCAAGAATTGTGTGTCGTCTGGTGGCCTATAGCATACCCCAATTGTGATGGGTATTGTCCTCGGCAGGTGTAGATCGAAGCACAGAGTTTCGTGATTTTCTACATGGAGGTCGGTCCTAGTTGTGTGTGTGAGGTTGTTTTTTACATACAGACATACTCCTCCCCCATGCCTATTGCGATCATTCCTAACCATATTGAAACCTTGAATGTTTATTTCACCATCGTTTATACTTGAATCCAGCCAGGTTTCTGTGATTGCAATTATTGAAGCTTTGGCCTTATTAGCTAACAAGTTTATTTCTGATAATTTAAGGTACATTGATCTGGCGTTAATGTGGATAAGATGGAGCCCTTTGTTGGTGAACACTCTGTATTCATCTTTGATTTTGAATGTGTCCTGGCTGGATTCTGAGTTGTTAATACTAATTGGTTCATTTACATTAATATTCGGTAATGAATGCAAGGCACATATGTTGCATAGGAATTCCCGTTCTTCACTGTTGGTCTTCTTAGAGATGCACTTCATGTGAGCTACAGTTTTACACTTAACACAGTTTAGGATCCTTTGTTTTCTTGTTATGAGTGATTCACATATTTCACAAATGATTTTAGGACCTTTAATAGCTACTTCCCTACATTTATCGCATTCCACTTCTTTTCTGCTAGTAACGTAAGTACATCGATCGTGTACTGTTTCATTACATCTACTACATTGTGATGTTGTACTCCTTTTGTTGAATCCAATATCGCACACTATACATATTTTCCTGTTACTGTTCATCGTACGTCTGGCGGTGTGGTGATCAGCTGTGCGCCGTGAGCGGCTGCTGGTGTGTGAGCGCGTGAGATGGGGACAGGCTGTGGCTCCCCCTTGCCCCCCTCCCACCCCTACCTGTATTTGTTGTTTGATGTCCTTGTTCTTGGCTGTTGTTGCTGCTTTATTGTTGATGTTGTTGCGACTGATCCCTTCTTTTATAGCTGTTCTGGTTGCATGTTGAGCTACCTGGGTCACCGATAGTGTTGGGTTGTGTTGTAGTAGGTTTGGTTAATTTGTTGTGCAGCGGTGTCGTGTTGTGGGGGGTGGGGGGTTTTTCTGGTTGTCTTTCTTGTTCGTTGCTGTTACTTCATTGTCGATGTGTTTGCTAGAGCTTCCTGCTTTTTTGGGTGTTCTGGTTGCATGTTGTGTTACTTGGGTCACCGATATCTGTGGTAGTGATGATACAGTTGAGGGTAATGTTGAGTAGGTAGAGTATTGGCACTGTGCTGGCGGTTGCCCTGCGGTCTTGGTTGGGAGTTGAAGCATGACGGGAGACTGGGGTGTCTGCTGGCCCAGTTTGTTATAACGAATTTTACTGCTAGGGACTGTTGAAATGTCGGTGTCTGCCTTACTTGTTTGGTGGTGAGGTTTCTTCAACGTTGAACTAGGGCCGGGGTTGGTCTCTACATCTCCGCAGCTAATTAGAGTGTAGCACAATAGGTGTTGTAGCGAGGTTGTGCCAGAGTACTTACCAAGCCGCGGCATCTTCCCGATATATGAAATAGACCAGGCAGGAATGGTGACAGAAATTTCACTTGTGTGTGATTTCTGTGTGACGAGGTCCCTCAATACTTGTTTAGTGTTGACCTGGTACACTACCGGTCCCCTCTGCACCTGTATATCAGCACAGCCCCTCTGGATGTTGAGAAGGATGATACATAGAGAGAGGACTACGCCCGCACCCTTCATCCCTCCCGCCATGAGAAAACATTATGCAAACATTAAACAAAATTAAGTTCAACTGCAAGCCCCGTTCTATGCAAGCTTGTAGGTGAAACCCTTGACTTTACACAGACCAGCCACTCAAGTCTTTCTCAGAACTCAGTATTGCAATATGGGAATGAGATTAATTCACTGATTGAGACCTTTGATCAGAGCATACTAAGTGACTTTAGTACTTTCGATGCAAATTTAGATAACACTATCAAGATTTTGTTTGCATCACTGTACCTATTCGAGATTCCAGATAGTTTGATTTTGTCTTGTCCGCCTATGCCTGTTAATACCCTCAGTATTCCAAGTGTAGGGGATCCTTTGCTATATTCCATCAGACTCAACGTGGATTGTGACCAAGTGTGTGGTGTCGAGCCAAGGAGAGAGAGAGAGAGAGACAACCGTGCCCTGCAGCTATTTGGGCCCGAGCCTGCCTAGGACGGGTGAAATCCTAGCCTCTGTAGTCAAAGTGCCGAGACAACTACAGCTACACTTAGTGCTCCAAAATCGCTCAACCAGTGCCATCTCTCTCTACATAAATCATTTTGTGTTTCTTTTGTTTGTAATGGTAACGATGATTGTTGTGAGGGTCTAGACCAAGGTATGATAAGGTTCACTAATAATTAACGTAATACCAGAAGATGGTCCATTCTTCTCTCCTTGATTTTATCCGTTGCTCTGCTTAGGGAGAACAAAATTCACTTCTAAGAGGCGGAAAATGTTTATATACTTCTACGAATATTGGCTCCAGTAATTGTTAATGTAGAAATATACAAAGGTTTATCCAGGGAATAAATACATACATATACACGTCAACTTGAACGCTTACTCAGATCTTAGTTTATCCACTACGTATCATCAGGGTGCAAGTCCAATAGTGATTAGTTCAAGTCGCAAGTAAATTGCTCCTCAGTCACGGATTTCTGACAATTATATTTATTACAAGTTTATGAGTTTCCAATTCATATTTATGACTCTTTGAGTTCATTCCATTTAATTATGTGTTTAAGTCGCTTAGACTTATTGTTTGCTTAGAAATCTAATACTGTCCTATTGTCCATAATTATCAGCACTACGCTATTAACCTCGCAGTAACTATTATTTACACTTTTGCCAAGCCATATTTGAGAGCTTGTATATTTATATCAGGACTTTATTTATTGTGATTTGAGACTTATCCTCTCATGTGTTATTATTCATATATTCAGTTGTAACACTAATATATTATTTATATAAATGTTATGATTATTGTTCCAGAGACATATTGAGATTGTACCCTAGCTATTTAGGAATAAAACCTGTTAAAACCTTTCATGTGTATTTTGTGTCCGTTGTTTATTACTAGAGTGCTATATATAGAGCTAAGGCTAATCTTTGCCCAGTAGAGAGGCATTTCAGTTGACGATTAGCGCAGATTCCTAAGGTGGAAATCGCTATCAGACTATCTCACGTTTTATTATAAACGTGGCATAACACTGGTGGCAGCGGTGTAATAACTCTGAGAGATAGCTTTCGTTTCTATATCTACACTCAGTATAATCAATTCACAAACACCATGGCTGGAGAGTCACTGGAAATTATTACTTTCAAGCCAGAGAATAATTATATTAATACCTATCTTGAAGTGGTCAAGCCCGTGCTTGACATTGTATTTAAATATGACGAAACCTAAAAGATTCACACGGTAGTAATGAAGTTGGGATGGCATATGTCCCTCGTTTCAGGTTGTGCGTGACACACCCCAATTTGACCTGGGCTCAATTTGAAAAATACACAAAAAGCGTCATCAGCCATTCTCTCGGGAAAATAATCGCTACCCAGCAGTTCCACAGTGTACACATTTCAGGAAACCTCGATGCTACCATTAGTCAGCTAAATCAACTAGTGGTATCGGCCTTCCCCAACGAGTCTCCAGCAACAAGAAAAGAGAACGTGTTCACTGCTCTGTTACGTGTATTGCCAACGTCAGTAAGGGATCATTTAGCCATTACTGAGCCTAAAGGATACGATGAAGATCTACCCATCCTCAGGCGAATTCTGGCTCTTCAGAAAAGCCATGAAAAAGACAATATCGCCATGATCAGTAGAGCCACCACCCAAACTCAACACTCTTCTGCCACTTCTACACCAGCTCCATTCCATCATTCTGCCGATAAGATGGAAGACTGGGCCCGGGTCAGGCCCTCAGATTTTTTTTTTTTTTTTTTTTTTTTAAGAGACAATGAACGGAGGAAGGAAAAACACAGATAAAACAAAAAGGTCCATGTGCCTAAAGGCATCCTCCATTCATAGAATGTTTGTAACAACTGGATTTAAACATTTGTAGATTGTAAGTTTGTGGAAAGCAATTCGAGGGAAGTGAATTCCAAAGAGTAGTAGCTCTGGGGATAAATGAATTCTGATAAGCAGAAGTTCTGCATTGTGGAGGAGAAAGTGTAAATTCATGGGCGCTCTCAGCTGCCCTAGTTCTACGGGGAAAGATGTGGAGAGGCGGCACAATTGAAGCAAGTTCCTCGGAACAATTGCTGTGAAAATATCTGTAGAATAATGCAAGGGATGCAACGTTTTTTTGGAAATTGGAATTTTGGATTGGAAACCCTGTAGCCCCAAGTGCCCTCTATCGTCCCTAAAAAAGTCATTCTCATAACTAGTGAATCGTCGTCCCAAACTTCCTCAGTTTTGGGGCTAGATTCCCTGAATCAAACCAAGGCGAGTAGCTACCATCACAGAAGACGGATCTGCAGGGATCGACGACTCCGTAGAAGAAGGAATACCAGAAGACGCCGTGGTACTAGAGGAGTCATCAAACCTACAAGATAATCCAAGTTTTTTATCCGCCCCCGCCCACCTATCGTCAAACTGGCGGGGGCTCGTGATTGTACAGTCTAATGTGCAGGAAAACCCCCTATTTATAATCACCTTACTTTTCAACGTATTAAGTCTAGACTTTTAATTGCCACGGGCGCAGCTCGTTCGTGTCTCTTCTCTTCATATTTTGCCCAAGAACAAGGCCCCATTTGGGCCTCTCCAACCCTCCTCCATTGTATCAATAGACGGAAACGATGGTATTATTCCAAACAGTGAACAAACAGCCCCCCTCTACGTATCTACCCATACCCCAGATCGTGGTCAGCATCACCCTTTCATGATTTTCCCCTCTGCTGAAACCAATTATGATGGCTATCTTGGTTTCGATTTACTGACCTCACTACGTACAGCCATCGATTATGAAGACAGAGTGCTAACTTTTGACCCCAATTCACTCAAACAGAAAAAAACAACCCCAGTCAGCAAACCTAAAATCATTCAACCTGCTCGCATCATCAGAACCTCTCAGGCTATCTTAACCAAAACTGTTATAATACCCCCCCCCCCACCATGAACAGTGGATTTCCATTCTGCCCACTCTACCTGGTGAATTTATTTTAACCCCCAACCTCCCGAGTCCCTTTGATAGGGATTGCCTCACCGCTCCCGCTATATTGCCTGAGAACTCAAATCAAGTAAAAATTGCAAATATATCTGATCACCTCCTCACTTTGCCAAATGGGTTAACCATAGGGGAATTAAAAAATCACAACGAAGAACTATCCCTACCTGATAATGAAGCCTCTGTCCCAACCCCAAAATTCTCTGAAATTCCACCTCAACTGACTCAACAACAAAAGCAAAGATCAACAGAGCTTAATGACTTCATTCTAAGACATCTTCGCCACATCAAGCCGAGACGTAGGGAAAACTCAGTGCTCAACCACCCTATCCACACCGTAGGACATCGTATCCGACAAAAAATCCGACGGAAGAACCCCATCCAACATAAAGAAGAGGAAATCCAAGTACAAGAGATGTTAGACACAGGTGTAATTCGCCCCTGCACTAGTCCATGGTCTTCTCCAGTTGTACTTGTGAGGAAGAAAGATGGATCTACCAGGTTTTGCATCGACTACCGCCAACTCAACAATGTCACCATCAAGGATGCCACACCCCTACCATGAATAGATGATTCCCTGGACTCCTTACTTGGAGCTAGGTGGTTTACAACCATACACTTATAAGCCGGATATTGGCATTTCCCCGTCGTTCCTGAACATCAAGAGAAAACAGCTTTCTCCACCAGCCAAGGGAGACTATATGAGTTAACCGTACTGCCCTTCGGTTTGTGTAACTGACCCGCCACCTTTTCTAGATTGATGGAATCCGTGCTGCAAGGAATCACCTGGGAAACATGCCTTGCTTACCTAGATGACATCATCGTATTCGGGAGGGCTTGGTCCGAACACCTTCAACGCCTTCGCCAAGTATTCCAGAGGATCCGTGACACACACCTGAAACTTAAGCCCTCCAACTGCACCATGGCACAAAAAGAAATTAAGTTTCTTGGACACATCGTATCTGCAGAAGGAATTTTACCCGACCTGTCAAAGTTGCAAACAATAAGTGGCATCACCCCCTCCCCCCCCCAACAACAACAACGTGAAAGGAGTCCGTGCCTTTTTAGGAATGGCCTCTTGTTATCGACGATTCGTCAAAAACTTCGCCACCATCGCCAAACCACTTCACGACCTAACAAAAAATTAAGAACTTTTTATCTGGACCACCAATCGACTCCAAGCATTCCAAACCCTAAAAGAACTACTAGTAGCTGCACCCCTTATATCATTTCCAGACTATACCCAGCCGTTTCGACTATACACAGACGTTTCCCTGTTCGGAGTTGGTCCCGTACTCGCTCAGACCAGAGAAGGCAGAGAACACATCATAGCCTGTACCAGCAGGACTCTCAACCCCACCGAAGTAAACTACCCTGTGACGAAACGAGAATGTTTGGGAATCATCTGGGCCCTCCAGCATTTCAGAGCATATCTGGCGGGAGTAAAAGTCACTATAATAACCGACCATCAAGCATTACAATGGCTCAGGAAATCGGATACAAAAAACGCACTAACAGTCAGATGGCGAGAGTCCCTCGAGGAGTTCAATTTTCAGATTGCATAACGGCTGGGAAATTACATATCAACTCCGATGCCCTATCAAGATTACGCCTACCAAACGACCCCACCCCAACTCTAATTCATGCCATGCAACCCCAAAATGATATCGACCAAGACCAACAACAACTCCTATAAGACCATCAAACCAAATAAAAACCTGACTGGATGCCCTAACACATGTTCAACCAACTAGAAAGAAAAAGGGACAACTTGTATAACAACGACGGCCAAATTATCCTCAGTCCGAACACCGCCATCGACGTTATGAAGACCCTACACTACCACAATGACATCTATCTAGGGCAGAAGAAATTAGTCGCCACCTTTCAGGACATCTACTGGACCCCAAGAACTTACGTCACCGCCAAGATGATCACCGAAGCCTGCCGTGCCTGGACCTTGGGCAAGACTTAATCAAGAACCCCAGGACCCTTCGGCAAACTCATTGCATCCATCATTCATTCATTCATTTTCTATTGAGCTCGTCCTGGAATCTTTGCGACTCTGAATCTTACGATTCTATACAGTACTGTCCATTTGTATCGGCACTAGCTCAGAGAAGATTGTTGAGAGGGGAGAAGGGGTGTTGGAGAGAGAGGAAGCTGTTGGAGTGGCTTTGTTCCAAGCCGTGGCAATTACTAGCAGTCGACGTTATGGGACCAATGGACGGAGTAAAAGGTTACAGGTATATAACTTCATTCATTGATACCTACTCAAAATATGTCGTTGCCTGTCTCGCTAAAGAGCATTCCGCTTTTGCAGTAGCTGAGGCCCTTTTGCAACATGTGTTCCCCTATTTTGGCCTACCTCAAGCCATACACCCCGATAATGCCCCAGAATTCTCGGGGCACGTCTGGACACAAATCTCACAAATGTTCGGGTTCAAGA
Source organism: Paralithodes platypus (assembly GCA_032716605.1). NCBI lineage: Eukaryota > Metazoa > Arthropoda > Malacostraca > Decapoda > Lithodidae > Paralithodes > Paralithodes platypus. Next base: position 18,096,752 of record CM064511.1, on the reverse strand, counting down.
TCAGTCACACTTCACCTTATTGGCCGCAAGGAAATTCCATCTGCGAACGCAGCCATCGAACCATCGCCAACCAGATCAGAACCAGGTTGCAACAGATGAACTCTATGGACTGGACCAGTCAAGTAAGAATTGTGCAAAAGGGGATCAACACCTGCCCTCGTGAGGATGCCATTACGCCTCACAAACGGATATTCGGGGAACCTCCACTACTACTCCCGCTCCATCACTTATCTGCCCCATCCGAGCCCTCACCTAACCTCAACCAAAACCTCGTCCACCTACGAAACCGTCTCCAACAATTCCAGTACCTCCAGGACCTAAAACCCGACGAAACACCGAAAATCAACCCCCATCACGTCGGCGACCATGTGATGGTAGCTCAACTCCCCGTTCCGCCAAAGTAACAACCCAGATTCAATGGCCCTTTTGAAATATTAACCATCCCAAACTGCTATCAAGTCACGATTAACTATCATGGGGAATCACGCACATAACGAAACCGTTATGTACGCCGGTTCCAACCTCTTGACAGTAACACCACTATGCTGGCGGATCCTGATGATAATGTTGCATGCCCTCTAACTAATCTCGACCCTTTACCTAACAGAACACAGAGCCTACCAAAACCCCCATTACCCCCTCTCCCTATTCTTACCCCAATCTACCCATTACCTACCCCCCGGGGGACCTAATCCACCACAATTACCATTCTTCCCCAACTGCCGCACCTCCCTGCCCCCAATCACTCGTGCCCTCTCAGCTCCTCCTGGGTTCGCTCCGCTCCCAAACTTATCCAGCCCAGCTTCCCTTCCTACCCTCCATAACCAACCCATCCTAATCTCCCCCAAACCTACCCAAACTAGCCCTCTTCTTTCTCCCCCAACCTCTTCCTCCACCATCTCCGAAATTCCCTTAGTTACACCCTCCCCTCCAACCCAAATCACAACCCCTACTTATCCCTTCTTACCCGCCCAGAATCCTACTCCTAACCTTCCACCACCTGCCCCCCCAATCCTACCTATTCCCCTCACCCCTTAACCCTTCACCAAACCCCATCCTCGTCCTAAACCAAAAATTGCCACTCATCCCTCCATCAAACCCCGACCTCATACTAAACCCAACCAACCTTCACACCCCAAACTCCGAAAACCCTGTTTTATCACCTCACCCCAATTTCCCCTTCGCCACTCCCTATCTCACAGCCTGGGTTCTCCAGATATGGTCGACGCCTCTCCAAACCGCAAAGATGGGAACCACCAACCCCAGCCAGGCGAAAAACCCAGACCTCCCATGCACCTGTACTACCAGCTGCCCCAGCCAACCCCACCACACCTACTGCTGCACCTGCCATTCCATCTGCGACCCCACCTGTCTAGCCAGCCATGCCCAGCAGCCTCACGCCCACCAATGCACCTGTACCTGACCTCTGTACCTGCCCAACCTGTCTCTGCCCCCCCCCCCCAACCTTCCCTGTCACTCACCCCCCCCCCCCCCCCTCGACCTCGCAATAACTTCAGGACTTCCTCCCACCATCCTTACCAATACTACCCCCCAAACTCAAACAAACCTAAAGACTCCCCCACTTACTAGCCACCTGACCTCTGACCCCTCCCCTCAACTTTTAGTCATTCCGCCCTCTGACCCTGCTCCAGTCACATCTCCTCCAGTGTCTCCCACAATGAAGGTTCACAAACTCTTCCTTCACATCCTCAACAAGGACTGAAATATCAAAACCCCCGGACAGCTACTCAACATTCTCCACAACTCCAGCATTCCCCTGCCCCTTACCGTGAATAGAGATGCAAATGGCCCAAACAACACTACGGCCAGAGTTTGGTGCGATTTTTTGCATCACCTTCAGCCTTACATCAGGACTGAAACCTATAAGAAATACATGCTCCAGTCCCGGGGTCGTGACTTGTTTCTCAAAGGAGATGGTGAGATGCGACGGGAAGAAAATATTCCGAGCGTTCCCCTCCACCTACAAACAACAACCAGCACCATCTCAGCAACACCACTACGCATCGCTTCCATAAATTTGAAGTGCAACTTTGAGCAGCGCCCCCCATCATACCCACACCACCAAAACAAGGGAAGAAAGGGTATCAAAGAAAACCAGGTTAAAGTGAAGACGGCTAACTGTAGCAAAACCCCAGTGACCATAGAATACCTCAGTTATAGGACAAACTGCCCTAGCCGCCCTAATGCACATGTGGAACGCAACGAATGTATGTAAGCTCAGTACCAGCCCCTTTCGTGTGCCCCTGTAATCTTTAGTGAATCAAACAGTGTGAGTGTGTGTGAAGAAGCATTCCAACCATTCCTCCAACATAAACAACCCTAGTAACCCCAGTGAAAATAAACAAATGTGCAACAAAGTCATAGTAGACTATCATCACCCATCAGGTCTAAATCCCCCTCAAACTCACATACAACCCCAACTTCACCATGATATGATCCCGACATCATCCACACACAATAAGAAAATGACAAACAAAGTTAGTGTGACCGACTCTAGGAAAATAGACAAAAACAGAGGTTCTCCCAGGTCTCTCTTTTACGCCAGAGCCCGGCCCCCCTGGTGCCAACCAAATCAGAGTCACTATGCGTGTTGAGCATAGGAAAAGTAAGCCTTCAGCCCTCAGCTTCAACTACCACTTTGGGTTTGGAATTAAGAACCAAAGGTAAAAGTCTTGGTGAGGAACTTCATTCCTTGTCTACTGGCCAGCATCCGTTAATAAGGAGCCCAGTAAGCAGTTCAACTGCAAGCCCCGTTTTATGCAAGCATGTAGGTGAAACCCCTGACTTTGCACAGACCAGCCACTCAAGTCTTTCTCAGAACTCAGTATTGCAATATGGGAATGAGATTGATTTATTGGTTGAGACACCCTTTGATCAGAGTATATTAGGTGACTCTAGTTATTTCGATGCAAACTTAGATAACACTATCCAGACGTCGTTTGCATCACTGTACCCATTCGAGATTCCAGATAGTTTGATTTTGTCTTGTCCGCCTATGACTGTTAATACCCTCAGTATTCCAAGTGTAGGGGATCCTTTGCTATCTTCCGTCAGACTTAACGTGGATTGTGACCAAGTGCGTGGTGTCGAGCCAAGGAGAGAGAGACACAACCGTGCCCTGCAGCTATTTGGGCCCGAGCCTGCCTAGGAGGTGTGAAATCCCAGCCCCTGTAGTCAAAGTGCTGAGACAACTACAGCTACACCTAGTGCTCCAAAGTCGCTCAACCAGTGCCTTCTGTTACGACCGGCACAACGAAATAAACAAGGGCACTTAATATTGGACTACAAGATAGGCTAGATCTGCAACAATGGTACGCTAATTCCAAACCCTCGAACTATTAAGCCGGTGAACAAAACACTTAAACCCTCCAGAGTTAATCTACTGGATAACGGGGTATCAATTAACTGGGTTAAGTGTACTTCTACAAAGGCTTTCCGGTGACGGCAAAGCCTACTCACAACAAGAGTAATTACGTTAATAAAAAGCTCTCAAGTAATAAAAATGCTTAAATAAACTATGACAAGATTTAATAAAAGATTATATGCTTACGTTATCTTTAGTGTGAGTCTGAACTCAACACTAAAACTCTTCAATGCTCTATGAAAACACTTGAAGTCTAGTCCTACAGCAAACAAATATGGAATCTTCTGAAAACGTCTGATGCTCTAAGATGCTCGTCGAATATAGAACAGGAATAATGCAGGGGGCAGGACACCAAAAAGTAGGATACATATATATGGAAACAAGAGAGTGCAACAACTCTGTGACAGCACTAACAACAGCAACTCAAAAACAGTACTTCCTTAGCCAAAGTAACAGCCACACTGGGTTGTGCACTATGCATCAACCTAGGCTAAAACAATACGTGAATAATTGCTAAAGCATACGTGGTTAAAGTTAATACACAAAATGCTGTCTTTCTTACTAATAAAGTCTAGCAGCAGCATAAAGGTACAGGGAGCCTTGGCAGAGCTCAAGCATGCTCGCAGCCTACTGTCTCCCCTGAACAGATTTCCCTTATCTTACGTTAAGTGACTAGGAGGCTCTCTTGGTAAGTCCAGATCTCAAGTATCTGGTCTTACTCTGGCGCTCCTCAAAGGTCAACAAAATGAGTTAGCAAGTATACAAGCAAGAGTAGGCAAAAGCCCTTCGCTTGTATACTGCTAAGCTCGCAAAGGAAAATATGCACAAGGGTGTACTACAGGCTACCTAGCTCCGTCGAAGTCGTACAGGCTCTGACTTGCCATATACATAACACAGACAACGACCATAGATACCCTCCACTGTCTAGCATTAAATAGTAATAAAGAACAACCAAATAATTAGAAGCACCCAACAATATGAATCCATGTGACTATGATTCTAATAAACTCTAAAGTTAGTGCAAAACATATATGTGAGAACAGGCGCTGGTAATACGACTGGCCGACTATGGAAGTCGTAGGCGAGAACCAGAAGGGATGGGTAATTGAATAATGATAAGAAGTATTGGAAAGAAGGAGTTCAGAGAGAGGCACAGCAGTAAAGGGGGTTAGATGTGGGACAGAATGCGAGTGACTTGTAGGGCCGAGCACGCGATACCATGTTCTGACGAGAGAGAAGGAGAGAAGTACTGAGTCTGGCCACCAGATGGCTCTGCGACCAATCACAGGCCGCTACGTCACATGACAAGCAGACGTCATATGCCATGCCAGGCCCGCCGTCCAATAGCGAGCGGGCGGGCCAACCGAGCGAGGAATGCACCGACATTACTGTATGAAATTGGATTTAATTACGGTATTATTATATTGAAATCACATTAAGTCTTGATGGTAGAAAGTATTGCAATGAGAGAGAGAGAGAGAGAGAGCGAGAAGCACAAGACCACTTCAGCCAAGATTCGTGTAACCCACGTTAAGTATAGAAACTCATTTTGAGAATACAATTATACAGTATATTGTATTTATAAATTTCTAATATATGTTATATGTCGGCCATTGTAAGCATGTGCAATGATGGTTTAACAATAATGTGCAATACATGAGAACAATCGTCGCTAATCACTAACTGCCAGCTAGAGAAGGAAGGGGGAGTTAGGGATATTTTGGGGGTGGAAGGAGGGGGTAGACTTGGACCGGACTCCCCCCTTCCACCTGCCCAGGGTGGAGTAGGGGAAGGAAGGACCCACCCCTGAGCAACTTTTAGTATGCGTGAGTGTACCTGCGCGATACTCTAGTTAAGTGGCTGCACTCAGAATCAGCTGATACTTTGGAGGCAGCGTGTGAGGTTTGGCTGATGGAGCAGTTTACAAGTATAGTTGAAAAGGACATTGGGGCAAAATTAAAAGAAAAGCGGTTTAAATCAATAAGGGAAGCAGCAGTTTGGGCTGATGACTTTGCACTAGCCCAGCGTGGTACGTGCATGGGGAGCATTGGTGACAGGAGAGACCGACCTGTTCACCAAGCAGCCACAGTATCAGCTCGCCTATCATCACCCAAAGTTAACACAAATAAGACACAACATTATACCAAGGCTGACAACCAGCGAGCTTCTACGGAAGTGAGATGTTATTCTTGCAAGCAAGTGGGTCATATTAAACCTCAGTGTGCTAAATGGAAGGCTACCGAGGAACCCAAGGCTGTCCAGTTGGTGGCAACAATAGGGGAGGTGCCTGTAAAAGCCAAGCCAGGTACTGGTGAGTCTGGGGGGCAGTGTTGGCCAGCGCGAAGCAGGGTAGTAAGCACTTTGCCGCCCCAGATGGTATCACCACCTGAGCATAACCAGACTTCCCCTGATTGGTGTCGGCCATTCATACATGATGGATTAGTACGGGTTGGGGAGCAGACTTACCCTGTCAAGGTGTTTAGGGATACTGGTGCGCAACAATCCATGTGTCGCAACCTGACAGGGGGACCTATTAGCACGGGAGAGTGTGTTATGTGCAGGGGAATCAACAGTGAAAAATTCTGTGATTTAGTCCCGGTGACCCTAGAGTGCCCACTTTTGGCTGCCGAGTGTAAGGTGGCTATGGTGGACACTCTGCCAGTTGAGGGGGTGGACTTTTTGCTCGGGACTGACTTGGCAGGGGATGTAGTTTGCCCGCCTCCAATAGTCGTCGCTGAGGCTGCTTTTGTGCCCCCTGGTGGTGGTTGTTTGCAAGAAGATAACATGGACTCTGTCTACCCTGTTGGTGCAGTGACCCAATCAGTGGCACATTTGGCACGACAGGTGGATGATTTAGTGGATGCGGGGGCCAACAGCCATGAGTGCGGGCCATCCCATGATGCACTACTAGATGACACTGGTCCGGAGACAACTGTGGGCTTGGCTGATCCCAGTGGGGCTACCGAGACTAGTAGAGGTGACCTAGTGCCGGACGAGGAGTCTGACATAGTGATACCGACTCAACTTTCTGATATTTTTGAGAGGTCAGAGGTAACTGCCTTGATGGAGCTACCTAGAAACAAACTGAGCAAGTTGCAGCAAGAGGACCCCAGTCTGGGCCTCCTGTATAAGAAGGTTGGTACGACTGGTGGGAAGAACGGTCAAGAGGAATTTATTATAAAAGGGGGATTGTTGTATCGGCAGTGAACGCCGGATACGAACTCAGGCTTGGGGCAGGAGCAGTTAGTGGTGCCTGCCCAGTTCAGGGAGGAGCTAGTTAGGCTAACGCATGAGGCACCACTGGCGGGTCATTTAGGGGTATGTGAGACTACTGATAGGCTACATTCTCATTTTTGGTGGCCTAATATGCATGCATCGATGGCTTCTTTTTTGATGTGTCATATTGGTAAGGTAATTGGAGAACCCCACCCAGGAATACCCGTGGCACCTTTGATCCCTACACCTGCACTTGAACCGCCATTGACTTGTGTCATAGTTGGCATGGTTGGTCCCTTATTATCAACCAGTTCGGGAGATAAATACTTGCACACTTTAATTGGTACTACCACTAGATACCCGGAGGCTATCCCGGTTAGCAGCATGAACACGAATATAAGAGGCCATTGTGACAAAACAGGCTAAATCTAGGGTGTTCAAGGTGGGCGACGAGGCTTTGGCACGGTTGACAGTTCAGGGTCGACCCATGGCTGCTAAGTTTTGTGGTCAGTATCAGGTCATTAAGCAGATTGATGAGGTTGACTATGTAATAGATACGCCCGACCGTCGCATAGCCTCCCAATGCTGCCCTATTAACTTATAAACGGCGAGGTGTGTGTATTGAACACCTCTTTTCTGGGCGACGATATTAGGCTCCATTCATGCCTATAATCGTCATTTTACGATAAATATCGTTATTACTTATTCATATACGCCTATTTTACCTTCACTATGAAGATAGTAACCTGTAACAACAATAAAACAAGTGGAAATATAATTTTTCTGGTCAAAATCGCGAATAAACATGAAGCAGCCCATTCATGAAATGTGGAGCAATGTGAGGCAACTCCTCCCCTTGCAAGGCCTCAAGCTTGACTGACTCATTCACCCCACCATCTACCTCTACCAACACACTCGCTAGGCACATAAGCACATCCTCCAAACAGTTTGCTAATGTTAGCACAAAAATATACCAACGAATTAGGGAATAACAGGGAAAATAGGTGATAATTGAAGGGGAGAGGGGAAAGGGGGGAAGGAGGGGATGTGGAGGAGTGATATGTGGTATAGGGGGAAAAAACAAAAAACAAAAATTTAAGTGCTACTGGGGCCTTTTAAAATGTTTTTTTTTTAGGCCTTCCCTTTTAAGAGCTTTGCCACCATTGCCCAGTAAAACTTCTTAAGAGCTTTGCCGCCGTTCCCGGGTTAAAATGCAACAGCCCTACCATAGACCGATTGCATCTGGCCGTGGCGCTGATGGAGGTGATGTTGTCCAGGCAGGTGTAGCCGCAAGGAATGCAGGGGTACGCATGTATGGTATCGGCGGGGAAGCCTTGGCACTTATAAACTGTGAGAGTGACTGCACAGGTGGTACAGATTGTTCCTCTCATGACCTGGCTGTATTAGGGACGGAGGAGGAGAAGGAGGGAGACTATAGTTTAGAGGCTGCGGTCCCGGCTGGGTTTTGGGAGGGCAATGAGCATGTTGTTCTTCAAGATAAGTTGCAACCTCTTGTTCCTAAGCACCAAGAGAAGTTGTTTACTAGGCTGTGGCAGTACTTCCGCATGTTTGTTGATTCTCCAGGCCTGATATCCGGGGTGGCACCCGACATAGAGGCTGGAGACAGTGCAAAGCTCAAGTTGGCTCCCTACCGTATAAATCCTGCTCGACAGCCTGTCTTAACCCTTAATTAGCGGCGAGCAACATAAGTCGAGTTAAAAAAAGCTGGACTATGTGGCGGCGCTCGACATAACTCGAGTGGCAATTTCAGCACGTAATGTGGCTGAGAGAGAGAGACAAGTGGTGGCAGGAGACTAGCGAGCGTATGACTGCTCCAGACCACCGCGGCGAACCTACTGACACAAATCTCAGCTCCCTCCTCCCTCTCTCACTCGCTACATACTCAATTATGTACTGAAAGTACCGAATTACCTGCTTTTTGCACTCGCGTTGCACGGTTATTGCAAGAAAACTATCCATCATACAAGGATCGTTATGGTGTCATTCGAAAGCTCTGTTTATGCCCTTTCAGGGATAGGTACTTGTTTTACGTTCTGGGTCTTATTTAGGCATGAAAATGATCACGTAAACAGCCCTATTTTGGCTAAAAACACCCCGCTGTGCGGTACACATAAATAAACCGCATAGGCCGCTCGTAAGGTGTTAAAAGCAGAGCTGGACTACATTTTGGAGAAGGGTCTGAGGGATAAGGAATATTGTGAATGGTCTTTGCCAGTGACTTTGCAACCTGAGCAGAGTGGCAAGATCCGTTTTTGTGTTGATGTATAGTGCATTATCCCAGATAGACGCCTATCCATTACCCAGAGTTGACGACCGCATCGGGGCTGCCACGTTTATCACTAAGATGGAATTAGTGAAGGGTTGTTGGCAGGTCCCGTTGCCTGAGAGAGCGAAGAGAAGTACCAGTCTTGAGGTGGACTGGGCCGTTTATCAGTGTCGGGTGTTGTTTTGCTGCCGGAACACAGTTTGGATGTGTGGCATGTTAAGGGCACTGATAATGTTATGGCTGATTGTTTGTCACGGGAGGGTATGTTTTAACCCTTGTCTAGCGGGGGGTTTTGGGCTTATTTGGGCATATTCAGGCCCTCCTGAATGATAAATCAAGTATCTGCATGAAAAGAAATGTATTCAGCAAAAAAATAGGCGCTAAAAGATTCAAAATGAGACCAGAACGAGCTACGTAGCACTCATGGTTCTCATACAATGGTACCAGTAACATGGGAGTTTAGCGTATAGCGGCATATTTTTCCCAGCTATGCTCACTACTGGCTACACTGCCGGCCTCTCGAGAACACAGGGAACATGAGTTAATGGGCAGCGGTAAGCCCTGGGAGTCGGCTGTCTGGCCCACTGCACTCCCGGCCATTTGCACTCGATTTTAACCCTTTAAAAGCCTTAATAATGCTCCTAACTTGCTGCAAATTGGAGGCGGACTTGCCCCCGATCTTTAAGGGTTAAGGAGAACCCTCGCCGTTCAGTCAGTGTTGGTGTAGCCTCCTACTTTGGTTTGATTAGCATGTTTACGTCTGGTGCTTGTTGGTTGCCGTATGTAGTCCAGCGTAGGGTAACATAGGAGTTGCTGTGTTTCTGTATAGAAGAAAATAATTAAATACAAAATATAAAAACTATAAAAATACTCCTAGAAAAAAGGCTGTAGTTGTGTATGTCTTGTAGTGTTATTGAAGTAAAAGCAGTCAGTTGTTTCAGGATGCACCAACAGACTCCCCCTGGGTGTGAGGGTGTCACTCCCAAATGAGTTTTGTAACCTATGTCACTTGTGAGTGAGCTACAATCACGAGGCCTCTTGCGGGAGGGCCCTGTGGGAGGCTAGGGCCTCGCTATACGTCCCTCCTATGTTGCCACGAGTATAATTACTTCTTTTGTTCAGCCCTTGGGGGATTGTTTTCGTTATCATAAGTTTGCACAATGATGCCTTACATTTACTTGATTACTTTTGTATTGTTGATGAGAGCCTCGGAGCTTGGAATAATTGTTGAGTCTAGCAATTTCTGGAGCTCTCCTCCCCTCCTGGGACTCTTGTGTTCACATGACCGCCACTCGTGAGACAGACACCATACCGAGCACATGTGCTGCGGGGGCTGTCACATCTTGCCTTATAGTTCCCTTGTTAACCGCATTTACCATCTTGTTTCTTATTGAATAGTAGCAGGACAAGTCTGGGAGTCATTTAAACTAACTTTTAATAATATAACGTTATTATTTTGCATACAGGAGTTTTCGGCGTTTGTTGAATAGAAATACTGCATCTTCTTATCTCGCAATCTTAATTATAAACGTCTGCACTGTTTCTTCCATTTCTCTTCCATTATTCTGCTGCACTGTTTTACCATTCTTAAATGTGTATATAATTCATGGTTGATATTTCTGGGGGGATTGGGTGACTGGACTGTTTATCTCTGTTTTTGTCAGGCCTTTGAGGACGATGTTGCTGGGTGGGTGCGATAGTAGGCTACAGCCAATTTTCCACCACACAGCACAGCATCCTTTGACTCGGGTCTTATCCAACCCTTTATTGGGTGGCAACCAGTCTTCAAATTCCCCAGGATATCAACCCTTGTGCCTTGTTTAGTTTTAGCAGCAATACATTCGATGCAGTTAGGGACTAGGGGTGGAGCCTGTTACTAGGTGAGGTTGTCCCCATTGCACTCGGTTGTATTGAGCTAACCCCAGATGATGTTGTAAGGGTTAATTAAGTCATTAAAGTTGTTTATCCCTTACAACACCACCGCCGAGCTGTGCTGAAGAGAGCCACTCGGTGTATTATTAGGACATAGGCTAGGGATAATAGGCTTGGCACAGAGGTTTATTGCACTGGACTTTCCATGGTTTTTGCTCTGTAATGTTCTCAATTCCTAAGCGATTGGGCATGATATAGATTGTTCTGGGAGTCTAGTAGTGGTATGGTTAGGTAATATTTGGGCAGTTTAGAATAACCTTAGAAGTTGTCTTGCATACTACACGCACTGTGGACTAGACTCGGGGACAATAGATATTTTTGTGTCTCCTTGTTACTGCTTTAATAGAGAAAAGAGGAAGATAACCATTTTTCCTAGAGAGTCTGCATGTCTTGGTGTTTGAGTCAGATATTAAGAGCGTGTCTGTTGCAGGGTAGTACGGTGCTGTTGGCTAGGCTATTAGAGCATCTGGTTGCCCCGGCTTGTAACAATATATATATATATATATATATATATAAGCTATATCAATATTTATCCCTCCATCTGTGCCTTTGTCTCTAATTTCCTCTTGAGTAATTTCTTAGCTGCGGTTGTGGACAGCCATCGCTCACCTCCTCAAGCTATCAACTTAAACAGTGTTCCTCACAGTTCTGTCCTGTATTTATTTGTGGCTCCTCCATCATTGACGAACTGCCTTAACATAGTTATGGCATCTCTTTGAACCTATGGCACTTCATTTCAAATGTCCCGCCTTGTAGTTCAAATAATAGAGATTAACCATATCATCGTGAGCGAACGCTCAAAACACTCACTGACTCGTCCATGTATGATTGTGGAAGCCACTACTGAAAAAAAAACGATAACAAATATGGTCAAAATAAAAGAATAAACTTGATCTATCAACACTGCACTTCTCGTCAGTCTGATGTCCTATAGCCACGTCATCTGGCGTCCAAGCGGCGCATCTTTTTTCTTCGCTCCTAGGCGTCTCCCGGTATTTTTTTGTTTTCTATATTCCAACAAGGGTCTACTGTACTCCCTCTCGGGCATAGGCTGATAGCCTTTACACTCTACCGCTGAACACGGTGAGGCCCGTGAGGTCTTGTTCCAGCCTAGGGAGTGAGACATGCGAAGCACCTACACACGGCTCGAACCCAACTCCATCTCTGAAGCTGCTTCGCCCCTGCGCTTCACAGTCTCACTCCTCAGGCTCGGACCCTCACTCTCAGAACACCACCTATTGAGCAATTAACTCACTAGGCATTGCCCCCCTGTAGCATATTTAATCAGGGAACAATGAGGGTATTTTTTTGTTTTGGCATTTCGGTGTGCTGTGGTAATGCACTGAAACTAGGTACAGCACAAATTCCATCCCAATAATATCTACCCATTGACATATTGGGATTCGAACCCGGGTCCATTGGATTACCAGTCCAGTGGCAAGACCACTCTGCCACACCTCCCCTCATGGAGGTGTGCCCCTTCTCTCTTCATTCTTTACCCTACCTCCGGACTTGTGAGTCATTTTGCTTATTTGAACTTGTTCTGTGATGAGCTAGGGTAGTTTTCAGACTAGATAGAATATGTGGACCGCCCTGTGAGACGCCTTCAGAGATTTTTCGTGGGTGTATTATTAACTTTTGCTCGGGAGACCTTCGCTGTGGTAAGGAAAGGATCCCTTTTGCTGCTTTGTTATGACTTTTTACCCCTGTGTTATGTCTAATAGCTAGTTTAGGCATGAGGCTTCTTGTTAGCTATTGTGGGGACCGTTGTTCGGCTACCCAATTGACCACTTGCGAGTTTCGTTCTATAAGGAAGTTTGAACCGTGAACGTCGATATTAAAGATAAATCCAATAATCATGTGGGTTTCTGATGGATAAAAAGTATTATCAATTTGGTTTTATGTGTTTAGATATGTATTATGACCGTATTTTAGCTGATAATTCTGCTAAATATTGATGGCTACAGCTCCAACTTCCTTATAGACCAAAACTCGCAAGTGGTCAATTGGGTGGGTTCAGCGGTTTTGATCTCTTCGTGGAGGACCTTGTGCGTTTCAAATTCTCTTACTTAGTAAGAAGTTTGGCTACGGGTCATGCCGCTTTTCGCCTACATTCCTGTTCTTCGTGTGAGGGGAAGGAGTACCTAGCATTTCTAGAACGGTAAGTGTCCCAGGTCATATTCACCTTTCGTCGACTACTGCCCCTGTTAGTTTCTAGGCCTCCTTTTATGTGTTATTTTATGGTGTATTATTATTATTGTTTAATAATATGCTTGTACCATAATTATGCATGTTGAATCACGTTGCTTGGGTTTTGGCGACCATCGGGCAAGTAGTGATCAGTTTGGTGCTATGTTCGACATGCCTCTGGGTCCTCCTGATCCCTGTTCATTTTGCTATGTTGGGGCTCGTGTGGCTACCTAGAGTAGCTTTCATTAAGTCTGGGACATGTTTGGTTAGAATTTGTGTTTATTTGATTATAAAGTTGTACTTATATGGGCGCAGGTATTTTTCGTTGGGCGAATAATACAAAGTTCCCTAATTAGACATTCCGGCGGGCCCGGCGAAGTCAACAATCCAATAAACCCGTTCGTAGTCTGGCGCGAACGAACGATATCCCGGCGGAAGGAAGGGAGGTTTTCCTCCGCCGGAAAATCGGCGTTGCCGAAACCTCACCTAAGCCTATCTCTAGAGTTAGTTTGGAGCTGATTATTTGTTGCCCGGTGTTGGTCACCCAACGCCGTGGAACTGGATTCTCACGTTTTAAGATGGGTTTTAGGTCAGTGTTGGTCACTTAGGTAAGCAGTCGCATAACTCTGACCATAGGGGATGGTTAAAGTAACGTCAGGGGATTTGAGATAAACTAGTGTTTGGGTAGTCTTTTACCTCATACGTCATAAATAAATGTTTTTTCCGCCATCATAGACTTGTCCTTATTAGCATTGATTCTTGAAGTTTTCCCTATCCAGATGTGGTAACTAAGTTTCACCCGAGGGACGTCTAGGCGGACAGCTATACCCGGCGGAGGGAGGCCTTCTTCATGGAGATGATATAATTTGTGAGCCCCCCCAATATTTTTTTTTAAAATCTAGCTATTAAATAGTAGTTTTTAAGGCAATTTGTAATGGGTTTTAGTTTACCCTATTCATAGTGTGGCCGTGACGTCAGGTCACGTGACAATAATAAACAAACCAGTACCTGGCCCTTTGGTACGGGGCTGCCGCGCGCTTGTACACAAGGTAGTAGGGGTAGGCAGCCCCGCCCAGGGAAGTACTACCGCCAAGGTTTCGGGAGACTCAGGGAATAGCCTGAATTCCATTTTCTCTCCCAGGCCTTGGTAGCTGGATACATATCTTTCTGCCTCACACATCAGGGGTATCAGGAAAACCCTCTTTATATAACATACACATCCAACTTCACGACATTGCCCTACATCGCTATCCTCTATCCATAAAATACTACTCTTCCCACTACATATCATACATGTAACACCATACACTTACCTTATAAATATGGCAGTACAATTGTTAAGAGCAAACCTGGTGGTCCCTCGGATATCCACCCCCGGCAGGGTTGGGTTATTGACACAGGGCCCTCCCGGTCGTCATCATGCGACTGTGTCAAGAGCATTGCAACGTCCCAAAGCTGCTTGTCAGTACAGCTATTTCTTTAGTAATATAAGGGGACTTCACTCTAACATCAATTCTGTACACCAATTTCTTCAAGCAGAATCCCCTACTCTCCTTTTTTGACAGAGACTCAAGTAACATCCACATCTGACACATCTAGATTTAATTTTCCAGGTTATCAACTGCTCCAAAATTTCAGACCTAAAGGTGGTGTATGTTGCTTCGCAAAATCTGAAATTGCCCTGGAGGAGGTTACTAGTTTCAATTGTCCCTATTTTGATTATTCTATATACAAATTAATTTCTGCTGGTAAATTTAAATACATATGTTGCATCTACCGTTCCCCAAATACTCCTCCAGAGCAAAGTCTTTTTGATTCTCTGTCCTCACAACTCAGTGTCCTCAACTTAAATGCTTCTTCTGAAATCACTGTGTTGGGTGATTTTAATGTCCATAATGTTGAATGGCTCACTCATTCAGCCAGGACTGATGATGCTGGTCTTGAATGTGAGCTATTTGCAGACTCATTTAATCTCATTCAACTAGTCAACCAACCCACCCGTGTACCAGATAATCCTAATCATAATTCCCACCTACTGGACTTATTTTTAACAACCAATTCAGAAAATTATGATGTTACAGTGAGGTCCCCACTTGGATCTTCTGATCACTGTCTGATACAGGCCACCTGTCTATCACCTACCACACCTTCCCACTCTGAACCTGTTTTGGTGACTAAATGGCATTACGATAGGGCAGACTGGGAGGGTCTTCAAGGTTTCTTTATTGATATTCCCTGGACCTCTTTCTTTTCTAATGATGCACACTCCACCTTGAGCCACATACAAGATTTTGTAAAAATTGGAATGGAAACTTTTATTCCTCATCAAAAGTACAGTAAAAGATCTAATTCACCTAAATGGTTTGACCATAATTGTGCTAGAGTAACTGAACAAAAAGCAATAGCCTACAATGCATACACAAGATCAAAAACACATGAAGCCTTTAATTACTTTAGAAACATCAGAAATCATGCCAAAACTGTATTAAACCTAACTAAATCAAACTTTCTCCATAAGCAGGCAAATAAACTTCTAAATAATCCAAATGATAACAAAATATTTTGGTCTACTCTTAACTCATTCAAATCCAACTTCACTACTGCTTCATCCATTCCACCATTAAAATCTCCGACTGGCAATCTTGTAAGTGACCCACGAGGTAAAGCTAACCTTCTTGCAGATATATTCTCCACCAACTCAACCTTAGATGACATAAATCAAGATGTCCCTGTACTTAATTTTAATTCACCTGAAATTCCCTCACTTAAGATCCACACCAGACATGTCAAAACTATTTTGCAGAATCTCTCAGTAGATAAGGCTCCTGGTCCAGATGAAATTCCTCCAATAGTACTTAAGAATTGCTCCTTGGTGCTCGCTCCTGTATTGGCAAAATTTTTCCGTCTGTGTACTCATACCTCATGCTTCCCAGTACCCTGGAAAGAAGCAAACATCCATCCAGTTCCTAAAAAAGGTGCCTCTTCAGATCCATCAAACTACAGACCAATAGCTATAACTTCCACTCTTGGCAAAGTTTTTGAAATTATATTAAATAATCACATAATTAAGCATCTGGAGAATAATAAATTAATCAGTGATAGGCAATATGGTTTTAGACGATGTCGATCAACTGCAGACATTCTTTGCCTTCTTACGCATCAAATCAACCAAGCTACAGACCAACATGGTGAAACACATACAATAGCACTGGATATATCAAAGGCATTTGATAGAGTCTGGCATCAATCCTTATTGTCGAAGATGTCACACTACGGCCTTGCATCATTAGTTCCACTAATTTCTTCTTATCTTCATAACAGAAAAATACGTGTAATGGTAGATGGCCTTTATTCTCAATTTCACTCAATAAATGCTGGTGTTCCCCAGGGATCAGTTTTGGCCCCAACTCTGTTCCTCATTCATATCAATGATCTCATATCTACCACTCATAATCCAATACATTCCTACGCAGATGACTCAACACTCCACAGTTCCTTCACATTTACCAATTCTTTCACCCAACCCGATCTTATAAATTCAAAAATAAACACTGCAATTTCTCTGAACCAGGACCTTTCTAGAATTAATGAATGGGGACAAGAGAATCTAGTTTCCTTTAATGCACAGAAAACCAAGTACATTCAATTTTCTAACCGACAGAATCTCACGGACTCCCATTTTTTTAATGATGTAAATATTCCCACTTCCCCTAGTATTGACATTCTCGGTGTAACATTAACTACTAACTTGAGCTGGACACATTATGTTAGAAGCATTGCTAAGAATGCCTCTAAAAAACTGGGACTCCTGTACAGAGTTCGAGAATTCTTCACTGACGAGCAGTTGGCCGTAATATATAAAAGTCATGTGCGCTCTCAGATGGATTACTGTTCACCTCTGTGGGGTGGAAGTGGAGTGGTTGCATTGAGGCAGTTGGACAAAATTCAAAATAAAGCTATTAGATTAATCAATAACCCTGCAATCACACAGGACCTTCCTACATTATCCATACGAAGAAACGTTGCATCCCTTGCATTATTCTACAGATATTTTCACAGCAATTGTTCCGAGGAACTTGCTTCAATTGTGCCGCCTCTCCACATCTTTCCCCGTAGAACTAGGGCAGCTGAGAGCGCCCATGAATTTACACTTTCTCCTCCACAATGCAGAACTTCTGCTTATCAGAATTCATTTATCCCCAGAGCTACTACTCTTTGGAATTCACTTCCCTCGAATTGCTTTCCACAAACTTACAATCAACAAATGTTTAAATCCAGTTGTTACAAACATTTTATGAATGGAGGATGCCTTTAGGCACATGGACCTTTTTGTTTTATCTGTGTTTTTCCTTCCTCCGTTCATTGTCTCTTAAAAAAAAAAAAAAAAAAAAAAAAGAGACTGGTCAAGTTTGTGTTGTACCAGGCTGTTTTAGCACACACGAACAAGACAATGTGCTTTTGTATTGATTTCAAACAATCAAAGATGTAAGGAAAATATATTAAGGAAACAATAACAAGCTTCAAAGCAGTAACATAAAACAATATGATGAATAGATGATAAACTGAATATTAAGCTCTCTCCTTTAATATGTGTGGATGTTTGGATTATTATGAACATATCTTAAGTAATTTTACCCACATATATATAGGCCTAGTTCATTCATAAAACTACAGATGTATACAGTACCTATCAGACGGCAACGGTCAATAGGAGTAAAGTTTTGTTATTATTTTGTATATAAAGCGCAAAGCTCTTTATCATCCATCGCCATCTGGAAACTGTCTAATATCTTCTTGTATAAGGACTAGGCTTAACAATTATCTGTACTGATATTTATTGTCTCATTTTACACAATATATTTGTATACACATTTATGTTTATCGATATATTAGGGAGGTAACCGCAATTCACGACAAAGCGTATACCATTAGCCTACACTAGATTACCGTATCCTATGCAAAGCCAACTGAAAACAAAAGATTAATAGGACACCAACAATCTATTAACCACATTAATGATGTAGCCCATATGAAATGTCTGTTATGGTGGATGGGTGAGGGTAGGGGAGATTTTTCATGTGTTTTCGACCATTCCATTCTTACACAAGATATGTTTATATCAATCTATTTTACCTTCCATAATGAGAGACACTACGATTCATCACGAAGTGTAGCCTACCAGCTGATATATAACAAACGTATATATTATATACTAAATGAAGAGACAAGGAATAATCGTGTGTCTTTAGACCTCTTCATATAGATTAAAATTTATACATATACGGTACAAGTATATCGTTTGCTTCAACAGACAAATTCCATGATAAATAGCATAAGGAACAAAACACAATGTAAGGCATTGATCTTGGTACAATGGCAAAGCTGCTAGATGTAAAGTAAGTACCGGTAATAAAACGAAACATATGAAAAGAGTTGATTAGGCTATGCCCAACATTACCGGTATCTGTCAACTGAAAATATAAATATTTTATAATCTATATTTTATTAATTTCACCCCAACATATGCCAATTTTGTGAATAGATCATTTATATAATATGGTTACGTGTCGGATAAATTTCGTCTATATATGCAGGGAAATTTAGACTAAACTAAGTAGTCTCGTTGGCAATATAAGCAAAATCCATCATAGTTTTACCATTTTAATGCAGCAAAATTATATAAATCTGAACTTGGCTCTTTTACCAACCATTGGCGTGCAACAATATCAAACCCACCAAACCTACCTAAGAATTAACTTAACTAACGGTTTATTTGAGGAGGTTTAAGCAAAGTCCGTTGTATAAATATATGTTACCTTCCATAATAGGAGAATATACGATTTATCATGAAGTTTGTCGGTTGAAGCAAAACTATATACCTGGTACCGGTGCCGTTTATGGACATACCTTACCTACATTATGATCCATGTGGATTGGTCTAAAATTCTGGTCTTCTCATATAGTTTATGATATATAAGTGCGTTTCATCTCCGCAGGTAAGGCTACACTTCGTGATGAATCATATGTTATCTAACAGTGGAAGGTAAATGGATAAATGGATTGTGCAAAGGATCGATATAAACAGCTTTGTAAGGATGGAATGGTCGAAAACACAGGAACAATTTCCTTTATTTAAACTCATCCACCCACACAAACACTACCTTGTGTAAAATTCATCAATTTACAGTTAGTATTTTTAAGTCTAGCCCATATATAAGGTGATATTTGGTGTAGGTGTTTAAGTCTAGCCCATATATAAGGTGATATTTGGTGTAGGTTTAAGTCTAGCCCATATATAAGGTGATATTTGGTGTAGGTTTAAGTCTAGCCCATATATAAGGTGATATTTGGTGTAGGTTTAAGTCTAGCCCATATATAAGGTGATATTTGGTGTAGGTTTTAACTTTTGAACTTGTTTGACATCAAATGTTGATTAAAATCCAAACTCGATCGGTTATATTTTGTCAACTCGGGTATTTCTATGGTTGCGGGATTTTTGCTGGTAGAGGATATTACAATAAGCTAAATACATAGGAGATTTGACCATATTAATTAACTAAACCTGTATTATTAATCCTTTTAGATATCATATATCCTTCCCAAGCTTAAACAAAATCGTCTAAATGTAGCTGAAATCAAATACAAAAAGACGTTACCGGTAAAGAAGGGGTTAATATTCTGTTCTCAAAGATGTCTGTACGGTATTCATGCCCAGTTCTGCTGTTGTAACAAGGCTTATAATCTTAATAGTATATCTAATTTCCAAAACGTAGACATTATTTGATCTCTCTCTCTCTCTCTCTCTCTATATATATATATATATATATATATATATATATATATATATATATATATATATATATAAACAATACAAAACATATATTACAGAAAGGAAGTGAATAATGGAATGTTGGTGTCTTATAACAAACTTTTGTTTTCTGCTTCGCCTTCGCTC
The DNA here is from genome assembly GCA_032716605.1 of Paralithodes platypus. Lineage (NCBI taxonomy): Eukaryota > Metazoa > Arthropoda > Malacostraca > Decapoda > Lithodidae > Paralithodes > Paralithodes platypus. Next base: position 18,076,787 of record CM064511.1, on the reverse strand, counting down.
GCATAGTAATCATTAAAAAAATATACGGAAAACGGATAAATAACAATATACTACTGTATGGTGTAAAATTATAAAATCGACATGTAAATAATGATAATACAGTATTTAAGTTATCCCAGTATATAAGGAGATATAGTCGGTGTTGTTCACTCTTCATACACCCTGCTTTTATCACAAGGCAGTAATAAGCAATGGCGTCACCAGGGGTAAAATGTTTGGGGGGCTGTAGCCCTGGCATAGATAGGTGGGTGGGTGGCGAGCGAAGCGAGCCTGAGCAGCTGGGGGGTCCGGGGGGACGCTGTAAGCCCCCCCCCCCCGATTTTTTTTGAAATTTGAGCAGTTTCTGGGGCCTTTTTGAGGCCTAAAGATGTGTATAAGTAAGAAACATATGACACATAAATATTGATGATCCTGATACCAGGCATCAGTCAGTAAGTTACAAGGCCAATGGTAATTGTAGGGTATAAAGCCTATGTGCAGAGAATAGTTTTTTCTTCATATACTATCATACTATAGTCCATTCATTATAGGTAGGCCAGAAATTGTGACCCTTAACCTTTGTAATTCGCTAAATGGCTAGAGCAAATGGGTTGTAAATGTCCATACTTATTGCCTGGCTGACCCTTCCCAAAGGTAGAAATATTAGCTTGATTACTCCAGTCTTTCCTTAGGTATAGAGGTAAGTGGTCTAGATGTTTCGCCTACTTATAATGAATATACTATAGTTTGTAACGATTTCTTAGCATATTAAATTGGATAATTTGAAGAACTTTTATTATTGTACCATTATATAGATTTAATTGGCAAGATTTGTCTTCCATTACTGTGATAGAAAAACAAAACAGTTCACTTAAAACAAAAAAGTATAATTTATTAACTCCAAATCATAAAGCAATTACTTTAGATAAGCCTATTGATAAAATACAAGATTACAAACAATTGTTATTCTATAAAACTGATATCCTTTCAAAGTTTCATATAGTGACATGGCCTAATGGTATGTGGATATGTGTCTTTTATTTCACAATTTCACTTTTCAATCAATGTAAACGTTTTATGATTAATTATGATTAGTTCATTATAACTGTTGATGGTTTTGCATTTTACATAGTTTTATTGCTTTCCGCCTTTTACATTTTTTGGTTGTTTCTTTAGTTTTCCCTTTTGTTAAAGAACATTTTTTTGGGGGGCTGAGTCCTTGATTTGGGGGGGGGCTAAGCCCCCCCCCCCCCCCCCCCCTGGTGACGCTACTGGTAATAAGTCTGCATTGTCGTAGTTTCCCTCTATTTTACCCTAGGGACCCTCCCCCTTCAGAACACTAAGAATGTATGGCGATAACTCAATTTCCATAGTGTTCATGTTAGACACGGCATTACGAGCATATAAAGTAGAAACCGATTCAATCGCATAGAGTTCAACGTGTTTATTTACTTGGGAGTAGCGGGCCAATGATGCCCCACGCCGTCTGGTGGAGAAATCGGAACTAACCTCGTGCACACTATGATTAGGTATTTAGAACTTGGAACATTAGGAGTTTGGAGAGACATACTAGGCTTTAAAAAAATACTTAGTGTATTGAAAAGAAGGAAATACAGAGAAGTAATTATAAAAGCTGAAAAGTTCATGCCTAGAAAATAATAGGACAGCATTTATTCAAGAGTCTCACATGCATTTCAGAGTAAAATAGTTTCTGGCTACATTGGCTAGATATGTGAACATTCATGCTCTTGTGTATATTTTATTGTAATAAAAAGAAAGAACGCCACAAGATAATTTTTAATTAAAGCCAAACGCAATATTTAATTTGTAACACGTTACGTCGCCGTAGGCTCAATCCTTTTGAATGTTTTTTTTTTTTTTTTTTTTTTTATTAAGAAGACCTCCGTCTACGTATTGTGAAAAACCTGTTATCCTCCGGCAAATTGTGGGGTTAGAATCTCAAAAACTACATTTACAGGCATAGTTATGGCGGGATAAAGAGGATGAATAGAAGTCAAATATATTAACTAGGTATGGTATTAAAAACAAACCATAGTCCCTCTAGATTCCTGTAGAGTTATGAAATTCTAAAAAAATATGGGGTAATAAGTTAAAGAGAATATAATAGGAGTTGCATAATAACATTCAGTATGGTTTTCCTATTTTTTAACTGAACATAACCTAACATAAGCCTACGGACCTAACCTAATCTAGGTTATCTAGGTGACTAGGTTTTGTTAGTTAGACTAAGTTTGCTGGTTTGGACACTACATATCAACTTCCTACCTAATTAGGCTAGGTTAAATTCATTAGGCTAGGCTAGGTTATTTTGATTTGTTTTAATCCATTTCAGTTCACTCCTCAATTTCCTTGTTCTTCATAGCTCTCTCCACTGGGTGCCATACTTTAAAACTGATGGATAGCCTACTTGGTTATATATACATGTCCGGGGTACCGAAAATGTAACATACTTGATAAATGAGTGATTATTTAAACAATAACGTTCCTACCTGTTTTCCCTTATGACTTGTAAACAGACCAACGCGGCCAACGTAGGGTAACTATTCTGTATATTATAAATTGTTTTACAACAGTTGTAATTCTATTTCGTAATTATATTCATAATTCATCGATTATCTTGAGAATATTATCTCATTTCATCATTCATGATTTTCATCTTACTTTATTTTTACGACCATTATATTATATAACACAGGTCTACTCACTCAACATTCCATAATTAAATTCGGGGTGGCCAGTAGTGACATTGGTAGAGCACTGTGTCTAACCGGGAGGACCAAGTTCGATTCTCGGCTGGCGGAGATGTTTGGGCAATCTCCTCACACCCATTGCCTCTGTCCTGATCGCCTAACAGTAAAATATGTCTATTACAGGTAAAAAGGTTCCGTTCCTTGTGACCTCATCCATTAACTAAAAAAAAAAAAAAAAAAAAAAAGAAAAAAAAAAAAAAAAAAATCGACCCAGTTTTGGCGCCCCCCTACATGCTGCGCCCGGGGACAGATGTACCCCCTTGCCCCCCCCCCCCTAGCTACGCCACTGGTATCTACGGATGATTCTTCAGATTCTGCACCTCCCTCCCCCCGCCAGTCCAAAAGGACATCGACCTCCGATCAGGCAACCTCTCAGAAGCGACGCCCTTGCTCGAAGTCGCCTCATAGCAGACCCGCATCTCCTGGGACACCTCAAACTGCCAAACGACAGAAATCTGATTCTTCTTCACGCCCAAAGAGCAGGCTGAAGATGGAATTCAAGGACAAAGGGCGTCCGGCTAAGCAACGAACGCCGGTACCAAAGACTGTACCGACACCCAGCGGGTCTGGAATACACCTGCTAAGAGCTGATCGCCAGCAACTTTTTCCCCCTCGCCGACTCCCTTCTGTCCCTACATTAGACAACTGTGTCATCAGGCCACCAGCTTCACCTCGGATGGTTTATGTCTCACCTTCTATCCGGAAGAAGCCTTACACAATCCCCCGCCGGGCGGCGCCTCAGGAATCTCCCATTCAATTACCGGTGTTACAGGAGGATCATAGGCATGTCACTCCTCTTGATGACTCGCAGCAAGAGTCTAGCTCCAACTTAGAGCAACCGGGTCGCTTATCTCCCATGGAACACTCACCGATACCTGCTCTGGTGTGGAAAGAATATCCTGAGCCGGAAGAGCAAGATCTTGCGGTTAGTGACATAGCCACCCGGTCTGAGGGGGTCCGTTCCGAGGCCTCAGCAGGCCGGCCCCCTCAGGCCGGTTGCCAGGTGCTATTCCACTTTTCGAGCAATCTGTGAAGGAAGAGGAAGTACCGTCTGGCCAATGGCAGTCCCCTCTACAAGTAGAACACCAGAACTCAGGCGCCTCTCTTTCTTCGTCAGTGATTGACCATAGTTTCAAAGTTGGATTGATTTTGTAAAAGGTGTAAACGACAAGCGGAAGTCAAAGGTTTCCACTCACTCGGCTCTGGCGGCACGACCTCTGGGCCAGGCACAAGTCCTCCCGCATGTCTCACCTAGTCCCCACTTTCTTCCCGAAGTGACTAACGTCACTTCTGTCACTCCGGTATTGTTGCCGTCCAAACTAAATATTTTGACAGACTTAATTCCACCGTCTTTAGATAAATCATCCCTTATTACAAAAGGCGCTATGCCACTTCTTTTTGGTGAAGTCAAGTCATGGGTGATAATGATGCCCACTCGTCCGGAGGACCCGCAGCTGACGGTCGCGGGAGAGCTCCCGGTACCAGAACATTGATTCGTAGAAATAAGTGAGGCCAAGAAACTTAGGGCCAAGAACCAAGCAGGGGATATTCTTGATGTTGTAATTAAGGCTATTCCCAATATTTATAATCCTGAATACTACCTATATACCCATTCCCTGGCCCTACCCGCAGTATCATCAGTTAAACTTTATTCAGATTGGTCGAAATCAGATGGACCTAACGATATCAAGTTGTTGCAGGGGATTACCCCCGAATTAAACTCTCACCCCCGCCGGGACAATTCTGATCTTCCGGTACTCCATATTGAAGGTGTGGGCGCAGGTCCGTGGAATGGGTGGGAGGAAGAGGCCCAGCTTTTTGCCAGCTCTATCACAAACAAGAATAGTCACCAACTCCCGCAGGAAGATCACCACAGGTTTTCAATGCCAGTGGCCCAGGCGGAGTGAGTACCACAGTGTTTATTAGATTTCTTGTATGCTCCTAAGCTATCTTAGTGTCAGTTGGCGGAGTCTTTTTGTATACCTACCCCAATACAATTCGACAAAGATTATAAGATGACACAAAAAGCCTGGAGGTTGCTCTCGCAGTTCCTAGTCAGTCGACAGCTAGCTGAGTCGCTAGCTTGTACGTCTGAGGCGGTACCAGAGAGTAACACAAATAAGGAGCTATCTCTGACAAGGCATCTCTTACTACAGAACTCTGTTCAGAGTCTTGGCGATCTTTGTACGGCTCTTTTCTAGGCCGTATGTGTGTGACATGACCTGAGAGTTTATCTGTCTAAGATACTGCCGGAGGAGAAGGGTAAAAGATTGATATTATCAGATGTGCTAATCCCTACCCTTGTTTCCCCAGATGCCTGGCGCACAGTAAATTGTTTGTTAGACTCTCGCCACGCCACTGCTTCCAAGACGAAGAGTGAGTCATCAGCACTTGAGCCTGCGCATGTTAACCCTCTCACGTCCTGACACAATTTTTGAGCCTATTATGGATACTTTAAAGCCTTTGTTACCGTCAGGGGTATTTATAAACCTTTAGTTTATTTACTTCAACCTCTGCAGTTGTCTTTGAGTTAGCTGTGGGCAGAAAACTAATTTTGGAGAGGTAATTATAAGAGTGAGAGTAATCTATTTCTTATTGCTAATATGGCAACCTCTGCATCATAAGGATGTGAGAGGGTTAAGAGTCATTCACATGGGTCCTTTCAGTCACCACAGCCTATCAAGGCTCGGATGCTAGACACTTCAACACCAGGTCCTCTCACCACTCCAACAAGACGAGTCACCTCAACACCAAGTCATATCATCACTAGACCTTTTCTACACCAGTCAATTTCATTACCAAGGCATCTCAATACTACAGTTACCACATCTACTGTACTTTACACCAATCACGGGTGTGACCCCCCCCCCCCCCTCCCTCCACACCCCATTCCTCTCTCTCTCTCTCTCTCTCTCTCTCTCTCTCTCTCTCTCTCTCTCTCTCTCTCTCTCAAATATACGCAAGTTAGTTAAGATAGGGATGCCAATAATGCTCTCTACCCGCTATAGGGAAATGTTTACTTTGACACACACACACACACATGTATTATTCATATATATATATATATATATATATATATATATATATATATATAAATATATATATATAAATATATATATATATATATATATATATATATATATATATATATGCAATCTCTCTCTTCGCCGCAATGTTGCATCTCTCTCGCTATTCTATCGCTATTACAATAATCAGTGTTCCACGGAGCTTTCCCAGTGTATACCACCTCCTCTACGTAGGGTACGTAGTACTCGTCTTGCAACACAATCCCACCCCTACTCTGTGCAACTCTCCAACCCAAGAGTCAAAGACTTCCTTCTATTTAACTGCTGAGCTCTGGAACTCTCTCCCAGAAATAGTGTATCCCTCTTCCTATGACTTTAATTGCTTCTAACTCCGTGTGTCCAGGCATTTTAGCTCGAACGTCCCTTGATTTTGGCCCTGTCACTCTTTCAACTCTGGGGGAGGCACTCGCTGCAGGCAGTTCTGCCTTTTGTCTCCCCTATTCACATAGAAAAAGAAAAAGAAAAAAAAAATATATATACAGTATATATATATATATATATATATATATATATATATATATATATTGCAGTACCGGTAACGTGTGTTATACATTTCAAATATGTTTAGAGGGCTTTGTACTGCTTAACACATTACGAGCGGGTGGGTCGGTAACTTCTATTACCTGCCATGCGGGTGGTTTTACCCTAAATGGGGTTGTTTCCGTGCTCTTTTTCATGTATAAACAAGACCCAGAGCGTAATACAAGTATCTATCCCTGAAAGGGCATAAACAGAGCTTTCCAATGACACCCGAACCATCCTGCTACGACCACTGGTTATCTTGCAACGATCGTGCAACACGAGTGCAAAAACCCTAAAATAAGGTAATTTCCTTACATAATTCCCTGTGTAGCGAGTGAGAGAGGGTGGAGGAGGGTGTAATAAATTTCAGTCGACCCACGGCGGTGGTGGCGAGCGGTCAGGCGGGAATCTATGCTCCTCGCACCGCTCAGCTCTTTCTCAGAGCACATTACGTGTTCAAAATTGCACTCGACATCTGTCGAGGCCCGCATATGGGCACGTTTTCTTTAACTCGACATATGTTGCGCGCCGATGGCTAAGGGTTAAGAAGGGTCATGCCAGTTAATTAAGGTTCATTGAGATAGTTTGTAGCGCTCTAATTGATAGACGTTTTTTCCCAAGCTGAATAAGATCGTGTAATGGTTAGTAACATATAATAATGCGACCGAACTATTTCATTTGGTACCGTATAATAAATTATATAATATATGATAGGGTTTACAGTCTTTTCGCCCAAACTAGGAGTTTGTTCACTCAAACAATGAAGTCAGCTCGCCCAAACAATGAAGTTCGTTGCCCACACTAAAGTTCATTTGCCCATACTTTGTAGTTTTTTCTCTTACACTTTGAACATATGCAATGTTTATCTATTCTCTTTCATCAAATATAAGTCTATTTTTTTATTTTGCTTTGTATTTACGTAACACAATGAAGGACTTAAACAAATTATTTTGACTACATTTGTTTTGTTTTCAAGCCAACAAGATACGATAATATGTCAGTGTTGATATAGATAGCTCATATTCAAGGAGAAACTCTTAAAAAAGTTAACAATACTAATATAGCAATGTAGAACTAGGAATGTCCTGTTTTCGAGTGTGAGAAGAAACTATATAGTGTGGCCGATCAGAAGGGATTAGAGTAGGAGGAAAAGGTAAACTAATTATAAAAAATTAATTCCGTCACCTTTTCCCAGCCACTTTTTTGGGCAACTATATTGTGGAAGCTTCTAAATATGTTATTATTATAATGCAGCTCAAGGTAATTATATCAATCAAGTTCAGTGTAGTTGTTAATATTATATAAAATAGCGCCTCATAGTGCTGCCACAAACATAACTGTCGATCAAAAATTGCCAGAAATGGTTCTCGTGTGATTTAGCATTTAAGGCGCATTCACAGGTAGTTTGGTGTCATTTTTTCCTAACTCTAGTCTCACGCTTTCCAATTAAACTTAAATATATATTTTGTTACCAATTGTGTAGACTATTGTTTTCAGTCCCTTATATTCACACATAGCCGAGTCGGTGCGCGAGTCCAACACGAGTCACACTCGTCGATTATCGCCGTCGCTGGAGGCTGAGTCGGCCGCGAGTAGTAATTGATCCTGAGTCAACGAGAGTGTAACACGAGTTAACTCGAGTCAATACGAGTCAACACGTGTTCATGCAACATGCTCATGTACGAGTAACTGAGAGTCAAAACGAGTGTAACACGAACCCAAGACGAGTGTCTAAAATTTGAAAAATAACGGTCAAATTCCAGGGCACGTAAACAAAGAGTAGGTACGAGTCACGACGAGTGTAACACGGATCAACACAGTGTAACAAGGGTCAAAACGAGTGTAACACGGGTCAACACAAGTGTAACACGGGTCAACACGAGTGTCAATATTAACAATCCTCGTACATTATTATTTATTTTCTATATTTATTTCAGCGATAATATTCATTACTATGATTTTATTTATATTTTTCTCATATATTTGGGTAATGTTCACCAGAGAAATTGAGATAACTTTTTGTTTTTTGTGTTTTCTGTCTATTTAATGCATCTATCTCCCTACATATATATAACTATGTCTTATTTGGTCTTTTTTTAATCTATGAATCATTTCTAATACGATGGAATTGAAAATAATATTACCCTTCTAACACACAAATAATAACATGAAAAAGAGTCAATAAAAATGTCTCCTTTGTCTTTTCAGAACCAATTAAGTCCGTCTGTCTCATAATAGTTCGTGTTTATCCCTCACTTCCCCCTCTGCAACTCTCTTTATATCTCTCTATCTCTCTAATGCATCTACGTAACTCCCTTATACATTAACATAACTATGTCTTATTTGGATTTTTTGTAATCTTTGAATCATTTCTAATGCGATGGAATTGAAAAATATAATATCCTTCCAGCACATAGATAAACATTAAGTAAGATAGTCTACACAATAGTTCAACCCTCCCCTCCATCTTGCTGTGCGAGGCCCGAGCTTCGGAGACAGAAGATTTACGTTTGATAGATTTTTTGTTTTTTTCCCACGGTATACACAAAATGAAGGGGAAATATTGTAACATGTTTTTAATTGACATTTGTGTCGTTTTTGCTGATTATGAGTTGGTGGACAAAAAAAATCTTTAATTCCATCATATCGGAAATGATTCACAGATTATATATAAACCAAATAACATATACTTTTAAGTATGTTCAATAGTTTTGCATTATCAATAGGGTGTAGCACAAGGCTTATCAACATAATCACAGTAACGGGAGTCGGGGTTGAGGCCAGGACGGGGAGGGGAGCGAGTATGCCTACAGCGCCGGGGATATTTTTGTTTTTCTTTTCTTTTTTTCATGTGAAATTTATCATATTAATGACAAATACGACCCTTATTATGTTTTCAGGGACTGTACAGCGCATAGTATTATGTTCTTATATCCATAACAGTATTATAATAATTTTCAGCATATTTCCCTTATACAGTATGTTCTACCATGAACTATGTCCTTCAAAATGCTTAATCATCATAATTATTTTATATATTCTTCCAAAAAGTATTTAATTCATATTACTTATTTGTTTCTCTGTTAACAAGTCATTTAAAACTTGGGTAAAGAAAAATTGTAAATTAAACTGATTATTTTATGTGAATAAAGTAACTATAAATATTAATTGGATGCAAAACAACACCTGGAGTCACATACATTTGATTTTGACATACAAAATACAACGTCGAAATGATGACGATAATCGACAAATCACCAAAGAGTGTTACACAGGTTTACACGAGTCAACACGAGTTAACACGAATAACGAAGAGTTATTCAGAGTCAAACACGAGTTAACACGTATGTACACGAGTCTACACGTATGTAGGCCACACTCATGGGTACTCGCCAAAATTTCATGCATGCATGACATTTTTGGACCCCGTGGCGAGTACCCACGAGTGTGTCGAGTAAACAAAGAGTATACACGAGTCTAACACGAGTGTTGAGGAGTCTCGACGAGTCATTGCCGAATGGCAAAGTTTCATCACTCGTGTTGGACTCGCTCACCGACTCGGCTGTGTGAACCACCCTTTAGTGTAGTTGCTTCTACGAATGCCAAAGATCCCCTTTAGCGTCGTTGTTAGAATAAGAATGCCGTTTGGAAGTTTCCGGAAATAGAACCTTTCGTGTGACTCTGATTTTACGATAATCCACATCTCTCTCAGATGTATGATGGTACACACACACACACACTTTGTATGCAAAAAGAACGCCTTTAGGCCTATATACAGTAAATTGTTTTTAGCAGAACACATCAGCTATATATGACAAGTACATTTTGAACATATGAACATAAGCAAATGGGAGTGCAGAAAGCCGATTGGCCCTCATAAGGCAGATCGCTCTCACACTCAACCCTAATTATAAGGCCTAATTATAGGCCCAGCTCACTAACACCGTGAGGACCGACCACACCAAAACAGTCAGAGGTCAGAAAACGGGGTCTGCAGAGCGCCGAATGGCCCACACCCGACAGATCCCCCTCACACCCAACCTATCTCGTCCATATGCCTATCTAATTTTATCTTGAAGCTCTCTATCGTTCTTGATCCCACGATAGCACTTGGTAGCCTATTCCACCTATCTACAACTCTGTTACCAAACCAATGTTTGCCTATATCTTTCTGAAACGAAATTTATCTAGTTTGAAACCCTTTCCTCGAGTTCTTTCGCTATCACTGAGCTTTAGTACTTCTTTCATGTCCCCTTTATTAATCCCACTAACCCACTTGAACACCTCTACCATATCCCCTCTACCTCTGTGACTCTCTAACGATTGTAAGCCTAATTTCTTCAACCTTTCTTCATATGGGAGATTTCTAATAACATGGATAATTTTTGTCATTTTACGTTGTACTCTTTCCAAGGAATATACTGTATGTCCACTCTGTAATAAGGACACCAACATTGAAAAGCATAATCCTCACTAATGACAAGTAAAGTTTTAAGATAACATCTTCAGTTCTGTTACTCACACTCCTAGAGATGAACCCACTAATCCTGTTTGACTGGCTACGAACGTTTATACACTGTTTTCTAGGTTTCAAATAATTGCTAACAAACACACCTAGATCTTTCTCATAGTCTGAGTTTTCAAATTGAGCATGATATTTGTTAATATTTCGTGGTACATAATGTTGAATACAAGAAAATAAGAAAATGGGAGTCTGCAGAAAACCGATTGGCCCACACAAGGCAGAACCCTCTCACACCCAACCAATCTCGTCCATATGTCTATCTAATTTTATCTTGAAGCTCTCTATCGTTCTTGATCCCACTTTGGCGTTTGGTAGACCATTCCACATATCTACAACTCTATTACCAAACCAGTATTTTTTTATATCTTTCTTGAAACGAAATTTATCCAATTTGAAAACAATTTGTTCGAGTTCTCTCGCTATCACTGAGCTTCATACATCTTTCATATCCCCTTTTATAATCCCACTTACCCACTTGAACACCTCTATCATATCCCCTCAAACTCTGCGTCTCTCAAATGAATGTAATCCTAGTTTCGTCAAACCTTTCTTAATATGGAAGATTTATAATATTATGGATAATTTTTATAATTTTTCGTTGTACCCACTACAAGGAATCTATGTCCATAATGTCCATTCTGTAATAGGGACACCAACATTGAACAGCATAATCCATATGACTTGGCCTCACTAACGCTAGATAGTTTCAAGATTATGTCTGCTGTTCTGTTACTCACACTTCAAGATATATATCCAAGAACTCTATTTGCCTTATTTCGAACACCGATTCATTGATTATATGGTTTCAAATATTAACTGTTGACATTTAATGGGCTTTACTTTCTTCAAACAATTACACATACAGCACGTGGATAACACAATTGCCTTGCAATAAAATGTGGAAACAAAGATTTACCGATTTTATTCCTTTGGATTTTGAATCCCTAATGAATTGGTAATTTATATTCTTTCTAAACTAATGAGATGATTTTAAGTTATATATCCAGCCAGGTAGTAATCAAAAGGTGGGGAGGGCATGGTAAGAATTCTTGTATTACATCATCATTTAGTTACTATATCAGATTATTTCGCAAACATAAGAACTCAAGAAAACAGGAGTCTGCGGAGACATGTTTGGTCCACACAATGTAGATCCGCTGAAAATCCCTTTTACTCTCAACCCATTCTCTCTATATACATTTTATAATTTTATCTTGAAGCTCTCTATCGCTATTGTTCCCACAATAGCACTCGGTTGCCTATTCCATATATCTACGACCTTAGAGTACAGAAGGATAGAGACGAAAGCGTGATGTCACACCGTTATTTCGCCGCGTGTCCTAGGGATTTGGTGTAGGGCATACAACCAAAACACCTCAAGTAGTTTTTCCTTATTAGATACTCCTTGATATCTGTGCCCTTGGCTTGTTTGCAGTGTTACCAAAGTTAAGGGAAATTCTGCAAAATGAGGGGCAATAGATTAAAGAGGAAACTTCTTTAGGAGTGATATACTGTAATGTTGGTAAAAACACTTGTAAATTATTTAAAATAAAATAGAGGGTATCGTATAAATACGATAGAATATGACTCTTTTGTGATCTTGTATGTCTCTGTGACGTCACGATCTCTCCTACAGCACGATGTAGGACGAGTAGATCGTATATTATAAGATTGTAAATAAGTTAAGTTATAAAAGGCCTAATATGCTATTAAGCAATATTGCCATGGTCTTATGTAGTATATATGAATTTATCGTATATATTAATATAATTTATCGTATAGAGCAACCTAAATGCGGTACGATAATTTGGGCTCCTGGCGGTTTGCCAAGGCAGCAAGGTGTGCTTTTGAGGTACGCCAGAGCCTTCACGAACACCAACCAGTTAACATCTAATTTTCCGCCCTCAGTTGATCGTGCTTTTGTGCCTCTAATCACAATACACATACAGCAATACACACAGCTACACCATCACGACGCTCTCATCGACATCATGACTGACTGATAGATAAGCATAATATTCATGTCCATTCCCATGTAATCATTTATTCTTTCTTTAACTTGACTCGTGTCTCGGGACCGAAGTCTCGTTCCCCATTGTCCACCACCATATTGGGTAAAACGTTCTCCCTTGCCTCATTGCCACGTGGAACTATTGGTGAGTTAATTCCTGGCTAATATTAACCCTTATAACCTTACCCTATAATTATATACATTTATTATGTGAGACCTTTGGATATAAATTAGCTTGTTTCAGATTGAATTCAATTTAGATATAGAGTATTCATTTAGATTGATTTTATTTGATTCATTATAGCTTAGTAATATTTAACTTCCATTGATAGTTTGCCACAATGGTGCCCAGACCCGGGAATTAGCTACCAGTAAGGGATTTTAAGGCAATGAACAAGGGGACATATAACAGGATGCAGGAACAACTCTATGATAAACTGGCAAGGCTAGCCAAGCGATGGTTAGAGCCAGAATGCAGGGTCACATCGTTGTGCCTGCCTAAGTCCTGCTTCCCACCCATCGTCTTTCCCCAATAATTTTCTTTTCTTCCTGTGACATATGACCTGACCTAACATTTTTTCTTGTTCAATATGATCCATTAGTAGGTATTGCTATTTAGTGTACTATTTGTCCTCCATAACATAGAAGTCCGCAGGTTGGCGTCTCTTAATTAGACTATTGATTTGCCGTTGTCCTTGTAACGTAACATTTAGATACATAGCCTATAGGCTCACATGCAAAATGGATAAAGACCATAAAGAGACACCGTCTAGTGGGGTGCTAAGCAAAGCCCCTAAAAATCAAAGGGCGGGACTTCGGGGAGTGTTAAATAGGCTAATTGTGGACTTAAACACTTTCATCACTACTGCTGATCTAGAGGAATTGGAGGCTAGATTAGATAACGTCCAGGCTACCCACGGTCGTATTACGGCTCTGAGTGAGGTGATTGTGGCTGACATGATAGAGGAGGAAGAGATAGTTACAGAGTGTGATAATCGCGCCCTCTATGACGAACCTGTCTTTAGAGCGAAGCGCCTATTACAGCGTGCTGTCGCAAGTAAGAAGGGAGGCGATAATGAGGCCCATAGAAGGGCTGACCCAAAACATACTGTACACCTCCCAAAGCTCAATCTTCCTACATTTGGGGGCAAGTTAACCGAGTGGTTAGCTTTCTGGGACGTATTTCGATCTACGGTTCATGAATCCTCTTTGGATAATGTCCGCAAGTTTCACTATCTGAAGGGACAAATGGAAGGAGAGGCCTTACATTTAATAGAGGGTTTTGCAGTAGTAGGTGGTAGTTATCTTGAAGCGGTACACTTATTAGAGTCCACATACGGGGATAGAGAGCAGTTGAAGATGGCCCATGTCGTTGCCTTGTTGGGGCTCGCAGAACCACAGTATAAGGTTGATGAGTTGACAAACTTCAGGGCAAATATGGAGTGCCATACTCGATCGCTAGATACCCTAGGGCTTACCACGCAGGAAATGATAGTCATTATCTTGCGTCAGAAGCTTCCTATGGCAATACTTGATAAGGTAAGATCATTTGAGCTGGGGGAATTCAAACTCAGTTCAGTAAGGAGATCAATAATCTACAGTTGAACAAAGGGAGAATGTATGAGTCGGGAGGGAGTGAGAATGTGGAGAAGAGGGGAACAGTAAGCATGACAGTGGGGACTAAAGTAAAGAAAGGGTGTGTATCAGAAACCTGCTCAGATTCTATGTAAGCTATGTAACAACAAACATAAATGGAGTTTCTGTGTAAAATACCCGACAAATGAGACAAAACTAGCACAGGCGAGAAGATTGAAGCTATGTGTAGGTTGTCTAAGTGGGGAACATGGTAAGCAGGGACAATGTACTGCTACATACTTAAGGCCCTGTCGGCACTGCAAAGGACATCACTTTGATAAGTTGTGTCCTACTGCAGATAAAGTCAAAGACGTCAATAATGAGGGTACTACAACTGTGGCACTAGGTAGCACGCAAGACACCACTATATTGCCCACAATACAGATTCCCATGGAAGGTAATGACAGTAACAAAGTTTGTCGGGTACTTCTAGATCAAGGGTCTCAACGTTCCTTTATAAAGAGGTCCGTACTAGTGGGACTGAAGCACCGAATCGTAGGGGCTGAGACTCTTCGATTACAGGGCTTCACAGGGGTTACTGATAAACAAGACTACGAGATAGCGGAGATTTCATATTTCTATCGTAAAAACCGGTACTTTATGACTTGTATCGTAGTAGACACCCTACCAGAATATGTATCTGTGGGTGTGAAGAAGGTGGAACACGCATTACGTAGCAAAGGGGTTAACTTGTCAGATCCCATGGGAAATCAGAGTGAGGTGCATGTTCTACTTGGTGTGGATCATTATTATGAAGTAGTATACCCTGGATTTAAAAAGATGTGTGGTGTAATTTTAATCCCCACTAAATTTGGATACTGCATGAGCGGAAAGGTGCATACTACACAGTCAAAGGTCCTGGTCGACACGGTCTCGATATATAGAGTCAATGTAACCGCGGCAGAGGAGTTGGGAAGGGAGGATTCCCAACCTAGTGACCCTAAGATGGCTGCCGAGTTCGACCTGGAACGACTGTGGAGATTGGATCACATAGGCATTAATCCTATGGAGACTGATTATGACTCGGAAGTTGCGCTACAAAGGTTTGACGAGTCTGTGTGCTACTGTGCCTCAGACAAGCAATATAAAGTTAGTTTACCTTGGAAGAACAGTGAGATAAGCCTACCTACCAACTATGGTTTGGCATTAGGTCGCTTGCGCGCATTGCAGCGGAAATTGTCTAACGAACCGAGCACGCGCCAGGCGTATGACGATGTATTTCGGAGTTATGAGGATAGGGGTTTTATTGAGAGAGTCGATGTCAAGGAACCGTGTAAGAAGGGTAGGGTTCACTATCTGGCCCATCATGGGGTAAAGAAAGACAGCGTCACCACACCAATACGGGTGGTGTATGACTGTTCTGCCCACCAAGGTCAACAACCCAGTCTGAATGACTGCCTGTTGACAGGTCCGTCCATGGTGTCGGACCTGTCCCAACATCTATTGCGGTTTAGGCTGGGAAAGTACGCCTATACCAGTGACATCGAGAAAGCATTCTTGATGGTCAAGCTAAAGGAGGAAGATAGAGATGTTACCCGCTTTCTTTGGTTCAGCGACATTAGCGACTCTGAAAGTCCCATCATAATATACCGTTTTCGGGTTGTACTCTTTGGGGCCACTTGCTCACAGTTTTTGTTAAATGCCACAATCAGAAAACATCTAGCTGACACTCATGAGGACACAAGTAAACTATCTCGCGGATTATACATTGACAATTTGCAGGGTACTAGCGATAGTCAAGATGATTTGTTGTATGCATACTGGCAAGCACGCAGATTGTTTGCGGATGCACATCTATTTCTCCGCGAGTGGGTTACTAATAGTGAAGATCTTCAGAGTTTAATACAGGTGGATGGTACGGCATCTCTTAACCAGGAAAAGTCCAGAAATTTGGGGATGATCTGGCAACCTAAACATGACATACTAACTTTTCAAACAAGGTCTTTTGCTCAGCAGACAGGAGCGCACACAAAAAGAAGTCTGTTGAGCAAAGTTGCGCAATTTTTTGATCCTTTGGGTCTAGCATTACCTGTTACCATAAGAGCTAGGATTCTAATGCAGGAAGTTTGGAGACGTAAAATAGGATGGGATGACAGTTTGCCCGAGGACCTGAATGACCGAGGGACATTGTTGTTGAATGAATATGCCATCCTATGTACTAAACCTATACCTCGTAAAGTGGCGGCGTTCGGTGACGTTACGTTACACACGTTTTGCGATGCTAGCGCCACGGCATACGGGGTAGCCATATATGTTGTTACTTCATTTGGGGCACATTTAGTTACAGCCCGGGCCAAAGTAGCCCCGGTTAAGAAGGTAACTATCCCTAAAATGGAATTGACTGCCATGCTGCTATTAGCACGTCTGGTGCAACATGTACGCGCAGCATACGAGAGCGAATTAAATATTGAAATCGTTCACGTATGGTGCGATAGTCAGGTCGCACTCAACTGGATACATAGCAAGAAGTCTCTGCCAGTTTATGTGCGGAATAGGGTAGATGAGATTAGAGCCCTTTTGCCAGACGTTGCTTATCATTATGTAAATACAAAGGAAAACCCTAGTGATCTCATAACTAGGGGTATAACGGCTAGCCAGTTAATGAAGTCCGAATTGTGGTGGCATGGTCCAAAGTGGCTGCTCCATGAAAGTGAATGGACGATATGGCATGCTGTTGGTGAGGGACTTCTGCCACTGGAAACAGTGGCAGTTACAGCCCAACCAAATGAGCCACCGGGTCCTATCATAAAGTGGGCAAGATTCGGTGACTATAATAAACTAGTCAGAGTTGTAGCTTGGGTATTGCGATATGTATCCAATCTCAAGCTTAAAGTAACGGGCCAACTCTGCAACAGGGGTCACAACATTGATGCTCGTGAATTTAAAGCAGCTGAAGTAACTTTGATCAAATGGGTTCAAGTAGAAACCTTTTCCAATGAATTAGAATCCTTGAAAGGCTCGAATAAGACATTAATGCCTAATATAGTGCGTCAACTAAGGTTGCACCTAGACAATGGCCTCATCAGGTGTGAGGGTCGCCTGAAGTGGTCGGGTGTACCAGACGGCACAAACCGACCTATACTTATGCCAACAAGACATCACGTTACTGATCTATTGATCATACGTGCACATAGGGAAGTAAAACACTACGGGGTATGTCATATTATATCAAATTTACGTCTCATATGGTGGATACCCAGAGTTCGACGCGTAGCTCGACGCGTAGTGAGAAAGTGTGTAATATGCCAGAGACTAAAGGGTAAACCATATGCAACTGGACCAGCTCCACCTCTACCTGAATGCCGTGTAAAGCACGTAGAACCTTTCCAAGCGGTAGGATTAGATTACACAGGGGCATTGAAGACGAGGGAGCATGAGAAGGTTTATATATTATTGTTTACCTGTGCGACGTCTCGAGCGGTACACCTAGAACTATGTGATAATATGTCTAGCGAGGAATTTATGCTGGCGTTCAGACGGTTTTGTGCCCGTCGTTCATTCCCTCAACTCATTCTTAGCGACAATGCTCCCACTTATGTCCAAGCATCAAAATATCTAAAGGATATGAGTAGTGATCCTACTATCATCACTTTTTTGGGAGAGAAGAAGTGCGAATGGAGGTTCATTCCAGTTAAGGCACCTTGGTTTGGTGGAATGTGGGAACGGTGTGTCGGCATAGTAAAGTCAGGACTCAGAGCGGTTGTAGGACGTGCTCTATTAAAGAAGAGTGAGTTGACGACAGTCCTCACAGAGATAGAGGCAGTCGTGAATGATCGCCCGCTTACATATGTGTACACCGACCTGCAAGAACCACTACCATTAACGCCAGCTCACTTGCTATATGGAAAACCATTGACTGCGTTTCCATCTGATTTTCAGTCCATAGTAGAGTTAGAGGATCCCTCGTTGTACTCTGCGGTAGCGGTGTCTAAGAGATACCAGTAAATATCCAGGATAATCGAGGATTTTAGGAAACGGTGGATTAGTGAATATCTGCTAGCATTGAGGGAAAGGAGTGTTACTCCCTCTGGTAGACCAACGGCCCCTACAGTTGGTGACGTTGTTTTAATTAAAGAAGATAGTCCTCGTTTATACTGGAAATTAGGCCGCGTATTGGAGGTATACAAGGGGGCAGACTCTGTAGAGCGGGTGGCGCTATTAAAGACAGCCACTGGAACTACTGTTCGTCCTATCGCACGTTTGTACGCTTTGGAGCTAGATTCCGCATTGCAATCTGAGGCTCCACCTGTTATTGCTGGGTCCGAGGATTCTCGAAGGAACGACTCACCTCATACTGATGGTGATCATTCTCGGACCGGGACGCGTCCCAGACGCGCTGCTGCTGGCGCTGTCGACTTGTGGCGTCAGAAGATAGCCTCTGGGCAACTTTAGGTTTAAGGTGGGGTTCAGGTCTTTTTTGTGGGGGGAGTGTATCGTATAAATACGATAGAATATGACTCTTTTGTGATCTTGTATGTCTCTGTGACGTCACGATCTCTCCTACAGCACGATGTAGGACGAGTAGATCGTATATTATAAGATTGTAAATAAGTTAAGTTATAAAAGGCCTAATATGCTATTAAGCAATATTGCCATGGTCTTATGTAGTATATATGAATTTATCGTATATATTAATATAATTTATCGTATAGAGCAACCTAAATGCGGTACGATAATTTGGGCTCCTGGCGGTTTGCCAAGGCAGCAAGGTGTGCTTTTGAGGTACGCCAGAGCCTTCACGAACACCAACCAGTTAACATCTAATTTTCCGCCCTCAGTTGATCGTGCTTTTGTGCCTCTAATCACAATACACATACAGCAATACACACAGCTACACCATCACGACGCTCTCATCGACATCATGACTGACTGATAGATAAGCATAATATTCATGTCCATTCCCATGTAATCATTTATTCTTTCTTTAACTTGACTCGTGTCTCGGGACCGAAGTCTCGTTCCCCATTGTCCACCACCACCATATTGGGTAAAACGTTCTCCCTTGCCTCATTGCCACGTGGAACTATTGGTGAGTTAATTCCTGGCTAATATTAACCCTTATAACCTTACCCTATAATTATATACATTTATTATGTGAGACCTTTGGATATAAATTAGCTTGTTTCAGATTGAATTCAATTTAGATATAGAGTATTCATTTAGATTGATTTTATTTGATTCATTATAGCTTAGTAATATTTAACTTCCATTGATAGTTTGCCACAGAGGGAAATATTATAAATACATACACAATATAAATAATTCTTATCTATGATGTAAGCTGTATAACTACAAGCAACACAACAAGAATTAAAATGTAATTTTGAATATAATATTATATTATTAGTTACATGTTATGTTGATGTTAATTTATAAAGTTGCAGTAAAACAGGACATTTCACGAAATACGTTCATAGATTATACGTATGACATCTAGGGATATTGTTTCCCAGCATGTTTGACGTTGGCAACTCCCCACTCTCACAACAACAATGGTGGGGGTATAAGAGACGTGGTTGTGAACCTCCTCATAATGACGACAATTTCATGATGATCTGGCCTTTACAGTAGCCTCTACTTATGTCTATTTAACTCTGTCATTTCTATAGAGTCTCTGGATAGCGTAGAATTGAGTAATAATAGCATTATTAGTAAAAGGTAGGGGTTATTACAAATTAATGGGGACCCTCCCAATCTCCCATTTTCCTTTGCGATCGATCGTGCTGCCATCTCTCGAACGCTCGGATCGCTATTTTCAGATTTGTAGCGTCTCTCTTTCCTCTCTATTTGGATTTTTTCTTTACCGATTTTAAAATACCCAAGGCGGTATTCAAATCATTTATAAAACACTATGGGTCCGGAATGTTATTTAAGATTGCCGGTTCGTCTGAAAGTAATACGGCCAGTTTCCCAATGTGTAGCAGATATTCATATGGGTCGTAACCCTTCACCCGCCAAATGACCGACCAAGTGTCTCTATGTCTACAACTCTGTTACCAAACCAATATTTGCCTATAACTCTTCTGAAACAAATCATATCTAATTTGAAACAATGTGTTCGAGTTCTTTCGCTATCACTGAACTTCATTGCATCTTTCATGTTCCCTATGTTAATCCCACTAACCCACTTGAACACCTCTATCATATCCCCTCTAACTCTGAGTCTATCTAACGAATGTAAGTCCAATTTCTTCAACCTTTCTAATAAGGATAATTTTTGTCATTCTTCGTTGTACTCTCTCCAAGGAATATATGTCCATTCTGTAAGTAATAGTGATACCAACCTATATATATATATATATATATATATATATATAAATACGAAACCAAGATTAGGTTAGGTTAATTTAGACGCTATTGGGTATGGCTAGGCTCGATTGCTATGTTTTCATATTGTAAGTTACATTTGCTTGGGTTTCGTTAGCTATTGTCAAGTTAGGTTAGTTTAGGTTTGGTTAGGGTAGGTATTTATAAGTACAAATTTCCATTCAACCTGTGATATACAACACATTCAGTATACTAGTTCGCAGTATACAATGGGTTAGAGGAAACATATATATAAGAACTTTTCCATTGTTCATTATACCGAGCGATTTAAGTGAACAGTTTTTGTCTGTAAGTCATTGTCTGGTGAGTTATTGTCCTACAAACCAAAGATAATGGTATTGATGTTTGTAAATTTGATTATGGAAAATAAGTACATTAGTACAGTTATGTACATTGTTTTATACTTTGTATAATCCATATTCAGAGCGCTACTGGATGATATGAACCTAAGAGAAAGGGAGTCTACATAAAGCCGATTGGCCCACCAAAGGCAGATCCCACCCAGAAACTACTGTACTGTATGTGTTTTTTTGTATTTAACACAAAATAAAAAATCGTTTTTTAAGCGAAATGTATCCAATTTGAAACCATTTGTTCGAGTTCTCTTGAGCTGAGCTTCAGTACATTTTTAATGTCCCCTTTATTAAACCCGCTAACCCACTGAACACCTCTATCTTATCCCCCCCTAATTCTGCGTTTCTCTAATGACTGTAATCCTAATTTCTTCAACCTTTCTATTATTACGGATTTTGTTTTCATTCTTTGTTGTACTCTCTCCAAGGAATCGATGTCCATTCTGTAAAATAACACCAACATTGAACAGTATTATCCATATGTGGCCTCACTAACGATAGATAAATTTCAAAATGACGTCAACTGTTCTGAATAGGGGGAACTCTATTAAGTTTAGATGAATTAGGTTTATGGTTAATTGGTATGAAGCAAAGAGTTAGCATAAATGGTATACAATCAGACGGGGTATAGTTAAGAGTGGAGTCCCACAAAGATCTATTTTAGGCCCTCTGCTGTTCATAATATATACTAACGACCTTGATGTAGGAAAAACTAACACAATCAGTAAATTTGCAGATTCAGAACGCCCCAGCATGCAATCACTCAAAACTCACGTGATGAGGCCATAGCACACTTAACTTCTGATCTATCAACCATTGTCCATTAGGGCAGAGAAAAATAATCATATTACTTTCAAAGCTTCCAAAACCCAATTCCTCCATTTATCTACCCATCAAGAATTTCCCCAACTGCAGGTCTATCCCTTATACTTCAACAATACACAAATCAACCCTTCATCTTCTCTCACTATACTTGGTGTTTCTTTTTCTTTTGGCCTATCTTGGAAAGATCATATTTCCACTCTTGCTAAAAACAGCTTCCAAGAAGTTGTGTGCGCTCAACCGTCTCCACGGGTTCTTCACCCCCGCACAGCTTCTTGCTTTGTATATATGAATTGAGTGTTGTTTGCATGTGTGGGGAAGTTCAACCCATACCGCACTTCTCGCAAGAGTAGAGCCAAAAGCATTTTCTCTCATCAAATCACCTCCTCTCACTAATTCCCAACATTCTCTCTCTACACGCCCCAATGTTGCATCTCTCTCACTCTTCTACCGCTACTACAATAATCAATGCTCTTCAAAGCACTCTCAGTGTATACCCCCTCCCATACGGAGAATGGGGGCACCCATCTTTCAACACATTCCCACTTCTATTCTGACCAACTCTCTAACCCAAGACTGGCATATTTTTCCCAGTCTTTCTTCTACTCAACAAGCAAGCTTTGGAACTCTCTCTCTCAATATGTCTTTCCCTCATCCTATAACTTAAACTGCATGGGGCTTAGTTACCCACTCACAGCTCGAAGCAGCCCCATCTCTGAAGCTGCCTCGCTCCAGTGCTTCACTGTCTCAACTCTTAGACTCGGACCCTCACTCTCAGAACGCCACCTATTGAGCAATGAACTAACTAGGCATTGTCCCCCAGTAGCATATTTTGAATATGGGAATATTCATACAGTGCTATTTAATCAGGGAACAATGAGGGTATTTATTTGACGTTTCGGTGGGCTTTGTGGTAATGCACTGATACTAGGTACAGCACAAATTCCATCCCAATAATATTTTCCCATTGACATATTGGGATTCGAACCCGGGTCCATTGGATTACCAGTCCAGTGGCAAGACCATTCCATCACACCTCCCCTATATATAATATATATTATATATATATATATATATATATATATATATATAACCGGTATATATATATATATACAGTATATAAATAGCGTAATGCATAAGTGCGTGGACTTTCGGTGTGAGTGTCATGGGTTCGAGTCCTTGGCATGCCACATGTAAGTGTTGATTTTATTAATTGAGTTTAGAAGTGAAGTTGGTTGGTGAAAAAATGTAATATACTGTATACTGTATACTGTATACTGTATACTTAGCTTAATGCTAAGAAAACTCACTCCATGATAATCAGATCACGTACTTTGACTCCTCCTCATCCTTGTTTGCATGTTTCTGGTGAACAAATTGAGGATGTGTCAGGTTTGCGTTTGCTTGGAGTGACTCTCGATCCTAAGTTGACATTTGAGAAGCATATTCGTTCCTTGTCTTCTACTATTGCTCAAAAGATTGGTTTACTTCGCAAGTGTTACAAAACATTTGCTTGTGAAACCACAGTCATAAAATATGTTTATGCTTTTATTTTGCCTCATTTTGAGTATTGCTCTCCTGTTTGGAACTCGGCTGCTGACTGTCATTTGAAATTGCTTGATCAAGCTCTTAATTCTATTAAATTTATTCTCCCTGCTCTATCTCTTGATCTTCATCATCGGCGTCGGGTTGGTGCCCTTAGTCTTTTATTTAAATTTGTTAACAATACTCAGCATCCATTGCATAGTGTTTTACCAGAACCTTTTATTCCAATTCGCGCAACAAGATTTACGAGGAGTCTTAATGACCTTGCCATGACTCCAATTAATGTTTCTACATCTCAGTTTTCTCGGTGTTTTATTCCTTCAATGATTCCCTTTTGGAATCATTTGCCAAACGAGGTTGTACAGTCAACCCATATCTCAGCTTTTAAGTCCAGAGTTAATGTTTTATTACAGCAGTCATTTTTTGTTTTAATCATGATTTGCTTTTATTCTATTTAGAATGGTGTTTTAATTGACAAACTGATCTTTTCTTCTGGGCTCTCTAACTACTGTAGCCCTTTTCCTTTTTCTTAGTTGTCTTAGTCTCTCTCCAGTACTTACGGGTATTTTGTGGGGATTCATCTTGTATAGGTGTATCTGCACCCTATTGGGAGGCTTAGACAGCTTCTATAATAATAATAATAATAATAATAATATATACCGGTATTATATATAACTGTCACCTGGGTCTTCAAAAGAGAATTATGGTCGTCTCATTATTGAATGCCCGTGTGTGGCGCGTTTGGAAGAACCTGTTGCAATGTCAAGCTTCTTCCAGCAAATGTTATTCCTGCTTGTTTGTTTGTGGTTTCCTCCTACTGTCACATGAGCATAAGAAGGAAGGCTTCCTTTCAGGTTTCCTGGTCCTTCTACGCCCTGCAATAGAGTTGGGCGAGTCAGCCAAGTGTGGCTCCATGGGGAATGTGAGCATACTGAGTGTATGCGAGCGTGAAACAGATGGCAGTGTGAGCTATTATTAGTTGCTATTTAGACCTCTTTCTGATCTAATTTGCAACCGCATATACCTTTCGGGGTGGTTTTGGTACGCGTTCAAAAATCATGCTTCCGGAGGCTTATCGTATTTGCTATGCACAACCTTCTGGAAGGCTTATTGGGCTCCACATGTTAAATACTAAAGAATCATTATGTTATTCCATAGGCATAAGAAAATTAAAGACAGTGTGACGCTCCTGCATAGTAGCCACGTGCGGGCATGCGCGCGCGTTGGCTGCCCAGCCGTTTAGAAACCGGCTGGCGGCAGCCGGCCGGCCGGCTTTTCCTTAGTATATATCCTACGACAATGTAACTAATGTCTGGGATATTCTTATGTTGTTTCACAGCTTGAAGCTGCCCTTATTCTTAACCAACGCATCTTAGTATATTTTATTCTCGATAGTTGATTGTTTCATTATAATATATAAGATGTAAGTCTAGTGAGAGTGGGAGGAGACGAGCGGGAGAGAGAGACCGGCTGGGGGACGTTGCTTCGCGCGGAGAGTCCAGCTTGGGACGAGCCACGTGCATTTGATAGCAACGTTAGGCTTAGTTTCGACTCACGCCAGGGGTAGAGGATTTTGACCCGGCAACTGTGTTGAGTGTTGCCAAGCATGGGATGTATTTTGCATGCCTAGGGTGGGGTCCAGACAGATTCAAGACTCAGAGCTCACCTCACTGTCGTACCCTTCGGACCCGCTTGATATCTATCCCTCTCAACCCCACTTAGAAACTTTCTCTCTTACTTTGTATACCTTCCTTCCACTACGTCACCAATCTATTTAATTATCCCATCCCCTTGATAGACCTTATATCTATTATTGTATTAACGACGAGCTCTCAGATAATTAGATAGGATTTTGGGCTTTATGCAGAGATGTAATTGTTAATGAGACCTAGGAAGCTTTTTTGTTGTCTCATATTTGGTGGTTTCATGATTGCTAGTGTGTTCTTGTGTCAGGTTAGCAGGGGCTAGACCGGAGGGGAGGCTTTTTGCGATCCTTTAAGTAAAGTCTGCTGGTGCGAGTCCTGTGGACCCGAACGACTTTACTAGGATACCCGTGGGAGTCGGGGGGCATTTTCTTGTCTGTGTCCCTGTGTGTCTAGTGTTGTGTTGTGTGAGGGCCCTTGCCTAGTCCACTCAGCACTGCGCTAGCACGTCTTGCTTTTGTTTTAGGGTGGCCAGGAGAGAGTCAGATACTTGCGATCTGAGTCTCTCAAGAGAGCACTCTTTCAATTAGAGTAATTTGGTGCACAGACTTGGGAACGTCCCTAGGCTAGAGCAGGTGGCTCAGCCCGGGTATCCGATGCCTATATCCTTCCGGCTAGACCTCTTCCGCCTGGCAGATTAACAGCTAGGGGTTTATCATCTCTGCATGCTTGTTATTGTGCCACAGTTTACCGTTTTTTTGTGAGCATTGTGAGTCAGGGTGTGGCTTAGAGACTCTGTCCGAGCAGGCTTGCCTGACTAAGAGTGAGAAGCACACCTATATGTGGTTATATTGCGAGTTGCTGCCTTTATTTAATTATACCTATGCCATTATACACTGTATGGCCTATCACTAGTATTTATTCCTGCTTATGAGTTAAGAGTTCTCTAAATCCGTAACGTACTTTCTTTGCTAAGCATCAGATCCTACAGTAGCCGCATGCAGTTTAGAAACCCGCATCTTGTCTACCGGTACGATGTTTTGAGGACTGTTTGCTTTCACCTTCTTTCACGCAGGTGTGATTAGTTGTATTAATTAACGTAACGTTAAATGTACATTCTTCTAGTTTGTTATTAAATTGTTTCTGCAATTTAATTCCGTTATCTATCTTTTCCTTGAAGCTTTAAGTCAACTTAATTGTGTGATCTTTTATATAGCCTGCTTGACTATCAACAGTCTATAGTGCGTGCACCCTGTAACCGAGTCATAGGATACCTTGTTGTCCAGGCAGGACTCTTGACGGTTTAGGGTGGTTTGTTGCCTGGGTTTATAGATAAGGGTTGGATCTAGCGTTTTCCGTTGTTGCTTGTTGCCGCATACCTAGTCCAATAGAAAGAGCCCAGTGTTTATATATCCCAGGACGTAATAAATGGCGACCTTGCATAGGATTTACTGAACAGAGGAATATAGTGGTCATTTGTTTTGGAGATTCCTTAGGATTAGAGGAATACAGTGGACATAGAGTTTTTTTTGGAGCAACCAATATAACACATTAAAGACTTTAAATAACATTAGTATATACATACTTGCATAGGAGATAAGGCACATTCTATAACCGTGATAATTACTGCAGTACACAAACATGTCTAATACATCGGAACACAGTGATGGGTCAGGTCACGATACGGGCTCGGAGGGAGAAAGACCTGTGGAGTGGCTAGTCGATAGCGAGGAGGGTGCTGGAAGATTTTTAGAGGTGCCCCTTACCGCTGCCAGGGTGTTGAAGCTGAATAAGTATGGCTTAAAGTGTGTGGCAGGTCTTCAGGGTCACCAGGGTTTAAGTGGCATGAGGAAAGATCAGCTGAGGACTTTGATATTGGGTTTAGAAGGGAGAGACCTGGGTGGAGAGGCGACTGGGGGCCCCGGTCCCCAGCCCCCCCTCCACTCTACCCCCATATCAAACGTCAGAGTGCCTGTATTTAGTACATACCCCCAAGTTGATGGTCAATGGCAGCGTGGAATTCAATCACAGGGACCCTATCCATTAAATGCACCTTCCCCTCCTCAGGGGTTGACTCCAGATTTGTTGTTTCGGCTTGAGATGGCCAAGGTTGAGGTTGCTAGAGCTCAGGTTGAGGCTACCGAAAGACAGGCTAGAGCTCAGGTTGAGGCTGCTAGAGCTCAGGTTGAGGCTGCCGAGAGACAGGCTAGTGTGCAGGCTGAGGTTGCTAGAGCTCAGGCTGAGGCCGCAGAGAGAACAGCTATACGAGAGGCTGAACTGCAGGCAGAGTCTACTAGGTATCGGGCTGACAGGGAGCTGGAGAGATCTCGAGTGGAGGTAACAGGGCGAAATATTGGGGGAGGTAACAGACATCGGGACCAATCATTGTCGAACCTGCAGAGTCAAGGAAATGGGTGCAAGAATTGCTCACAAGGTGATACAAGCATGAAACTTCCCGGAAATGTTCACAAGGACCTACTTTACAATTTCAGAGCAGGAGCCACCGAGATTTCTGTATTGCATAGCAACGGTTGCTAGGCAAAGCATTTTCCTTAGCAACCGGCAGCAACGATGCAGTTTCTGAACTACTATGAAGTGTTATGACTTTGTACTTTTATTTATTTTCCTATAATCACTCCTAAAATGGTTCAAAAGATGTATAAAAGCATATATATCTATATAATAGAGTGAATGTCAGCACACAACCAGGGCACACTGGTGACATCACTGCTGTGTAACTCAGCATGGGGTTCAGTGCCAGCTGATCTAGATATACTAGTACTTTAATAAGTACTAGTATATCTAGATCAGTGTCCCAAATGCTATCTAACAGCCCCAAATCCACTAGCTACTAAACTGTAGTTTGTAGTTGGTAGACGTAGTTAGATAGCCACGCCTGAATTGACAGGATGTGCCAGCGCGGGAGAGCCGAGCCAAGGGTAACGGGGCTTAAGAATTACCCGGAAGGTGTACAGATCGCACAGGACTTAACCCGTGGAGCCCCGGCTAGTTTTGTAATGTTTGCGCACCAGAACCCGGCCGGTTTTCAAAAAATGGTTTTATTCCAGAAACAATAGCGAATGGGTTAGGAATGAAGGAAAAACCACGAAAAACCGCTCAAAAAGCTTAAAAAATGGTCCTACAGAGCCCCCGAAAACGGATTTTACAAGAGTAAAAAATTGAAGGCAATTATCCCCAAAAAACAGGTTATTGCGCGCTCGCGCGCACGCACGTGAACTTTGAGAGTTTTCAACCATCGGCACGGTTGCGTGGGATACGTACACAGTTCCCATACAAATCTGAGCCCTCTTGAGTGGCTACACCTGAGGTTACGGTCGGCGCAATTAGGGTGACGCGTCAGGCGCGTCTCTGGGGCTGTGCGTTACATAAATCGCCGACGCGTCAGACGGGTCGCTGGGGCTGTACGGGTTAAATGGCACTGGATGAACGATTGGGCTAGGTGTAGGGAAACTGAACCTAGTTGTATCCCATAAAGGAATGTGTGCAACAGATGTATTTGATAAAGGTGGTAAAAGGATAAACCCTCGGCCTTAATCATATTTTGTTTCCAGTTTCAGCAAGTTTGATATATTTGATCTGCGCACAGTGATAGTCAAGACGTACTGAATATTCACAGAAATGGCCAGTGCCTCATCTTCATCTGTTCAAGCAACTGATTGGACTATCTGTGTTTTTTGTCAACTGGACACCAAAGAGTCTCTCATATCACCAACTGACAGAGGCTATGAAACCATAGTAGACAACATCACACAGTTTAGTAACCTTGACTCAATGCCAATCAAAATCAATCTGGCACGACTTGACCATGGGAATGGTATTCAATTAACATTGAAAGAACAGAATGCAAAGTGGCACAAATCTTGTTATCAGAAGTTTTCACATACCAAACTGGAACGCGCAAAACAAAAGCACAAGTCTGAGGAAGATGGGACTGCTTCAAAACGAATTTTCACACGTAGCACTAGCAGTGGTGGTGATACTGCCTCAAGTGGAACAGTTGACAGCAATTGTCCCAAATGCTTCTTTTGTTCCCAGCAGCAAACAAAGGAGAACCTCCGCGAAGTCTGTACATTTCAACTAGATTTTCGTGTGAGGAAATGCGCACATGATCTACAAGATGAAAATCTTCTTGCAAAATTAAGTGCAGGAGACCTTATTGCCCAGGAGGCAAAGTATCATGCAAACTGCCTTACAAACCTGTACAATAGAGCACGTGCAAAGTTATCACAAGATCAGGATGCCTCAGATGACCAGACATGTAAAGGAATTGCTTTGGCTCAGCTGATTTCCTACATTGAGGAGAAGAGGCAAGATGAGGATGTGAAGGTGTTCAGACTTGCAGATCTTGTGAAGCTCTACACTGACAGGCTAAATCAACTTGGAGTGGATGTTACTGCACGAGTAAACAGTAAGCATCTGAAAGACCGCATTCTCATGCATCTCCCAAGGATGAAAGCTTACAAAGAAGGACGAGATGTGTTCATGGCTAGTGAAGAAGATGTTGGCTCTATTCTCCGAGAAGGATACCAGACTGATCGAGACGAGCAGAGTGTCATGATGACCCAAATTGCTGAAATGATCCGACAGGACATCTTCGCACACAAAATAACATTCTCTGGATCGTTTGGCCATAACAGCCAAGTGGAGTCTGTTTCCACGGTCCCTTTTGTCACTGGTCAGCATGCTTATCAATGGTTCAAACATCACAGATCAAACATCCAACACAACTATCAGCCAACCAATACTATCCATTGCTCAGCTGTTGGTGTACAACAGCATCAAGAGACGCAGGGATTCTGTGAGAAATCCACAAGTATATCACAGCAAAGATCGTGAAACGCCACTACCCGTCTATGTAGGTCTTAAGGCTCATGCAGTAACCAGAGATAGAAAGTTGATTGAGAGTCTATATACTCTTGGTATGTCGGCATCATACAACCGTACAATGGACTTGATCACATCATTGGGTAATAACGTCTGTGACTATTACCATCAGATTGGCACAGTCTGTCCTCCTCAACTTCGCAAAGGGCATTTCATCACCAGTGCTGCAGACAACATCGACCACAACCCTAGCTCTGCGACATCTACAAGTTCATTCCATGGCACCAGCTTGTCCTTGTTCCAGAATCTCACTCCGCGAGATGTCTGTGAAGATGAAGACAATGGCCAAGGATTCACTAATTCAATAACTCAAGAGAGGGGGTTGAGGAAAATGAGCGACTTGCCCCTTTCGTACACTGAACTGAAACCAACACGGTTGCCAAAAAATGACGTCTTTGTCCCACCCATCCCTGCAGACCTGGCTTCTTCCACCACCCCTTTGACCAAGGACATGGACAAGGAATATGACTGGCTGAGTCATGTTGAGAAACATCATGCAGATGACATATCAGCAGAGGCGACTTTGCCTTGGGCAGCATACCATGCCAGCAGAGTGCCAGACCCAGACATTCTGCCATCTGTGAATGCCATGATGCCTCTCTTTGTTGAGGAAGCCAGCTCACCATCTATGCTTCGGCATTGCATGGAAGTGGTGAAGTCAGCAGTTCATCACCTCAACCCTGGCCAGACTCCAGTGATTAGTGGGGACCAACCTCTGTATGCTACACTGAAGAAGCTGCAATGGAATATGTCCGAACTGTATGGTGAGGACAAGTTTGTAATGCTTATGGGGGGTCTACACACTGAAATGACAGGCTTGAAAGCTTTGGGTCATTGGCTTGATGGAAGTGGTTGGGTGGAAGTTCTCCAGGAAGCTGATGTTGCCACACCAGGCATTGCTGAGTCCTTCCTGAAGGCATCACATGTGACTCGAACCCGTCATGCTCACCAAGTCACTGCATGTGCATTGTACATCCTTCTCAAGAAGGCTTATGATGGATATGTTGCAAACAATTCCGAAGAATCCACAGACACTTTCAGCACATGGTGTGAACGGCGAAAAGCTGAAAGTCCTCAGTTCATGTACTGGCATACGAGTCTAGAGCTGGAACTTCTCTTGTTCACATTTGTGCGATCACTACGTACTGGTGACTTTGATTTGTATGTGGATACATTGAAGAAATTGACACCTTGGTTCTTCAGTCTCAACCACACCCACTACGCACGTTGGATGTCCGTACATGTGCGTGACATGAGCAGTCTATCTCACACTCATCCAGATGTTGCCAAAGAATTTCAGCAAGGCAAGTTTGTTGTGGCAAAATCCCAGAGAAAATTCTCCCTCATTGCTGTCGATCACTGCCATGAACAAAACAATGGAGTAATGAAGGATGAAGGCGGAATCATCGGGCTTACCCAGGATGCAAACTCCCTCTTGAGATGGGCAGTGGCAGGACCAGAACTTGTCAGAGTAATTTCTGAGTTTGAAGCGACCATGGTAGGCAAACAACAAAGTTCTGGGCAAAGAAACCATCATGAACAAACCCGGTCAACCCAGAAGTTGTTTGCTGGACAGGTTCAGGCGGTAGTTAGTGTAATGGAGGACATGGGGAGCCCATTTGAGGAGGAAGGGCAGGACCTTCTCAGACTCCATACAAAGGACATCATGGATGAGCAGTCAGTCGAGTGTCTAACCACTCTCGCATCAAAGGGTCAGGAGCAGTATGCAACATTTGTGGAAGAGCGGCTCAGAACAAATACTAAGCCAATCACAGCAACAATTACCAGGAACAAGGTGGTACTGTTCAATGTCCAAGGCAAACGATCAAACAAATAAGGGGACAAAGTCAGTCTCCTCAAAAGTGAATCTTCGCTGTTTGCAAGTCTGTATGTTGCATGTCAGACAAGGAATGGTGACTTGAACAATTTCTTCAATCATGAAAACCTCCCATTTCCTCCATTTCTGTCTGCCTATGGGCAGCTACGTCCAGGGAAGAAGTCTGATCTCATAGAATGTCTTGAAAAGAAAGTAGGGTCATCAAATGATGTGACACCAGAGACTGAAGTGCGAATCATGGATGGTGCGGCACTTGTTCACTTTCTTAGACCTGAGGGCTGCAAGACATTTGGAGACTATGCTGCCAAGGTCTTTCTTCCATACATAAACAATGCTCAAAGTCAGGCTCTGAGAGTGGATGTTGTCTGGGACCAGTACTTCGATAACAGCCTCAAGTCACAGACAAGAGAACAACGTGTCACTGGTCCTATTCAGCGCAGACGAGTTGGGGCGTCTAGCCCAACACCAAAGAACTGGCAGCAGTTCCTTCGCTTGGCCAACAACAAGACAGACCTGTTTACATTCCTGAACAAGGAACTGCTGGAAAATGCATCAGGAGACCAGACTCTCATTGTTACTGATGGTGCCAATGTGCTATGCTTACCTACACGAGACACCAGCAACATTGCTTCCTGCAACCATGAGGAGGCAGACTCGAGGATCATGGTGCATGTCAGTGATGCTGTTATGCAGGGCTTCCACAAGATCCTTGTTCGAACTGTGGACACTGACGTGGTAGTATTGGCAGTGGCAGTCGTACAGCAGCTGGCTCAGAGACAGCAGATAGAACTCTGGATTGCCTTTGATTGTGGAAAGGACTTTAGGTACATCCCAGCTCATGAAATATGTGCTTCACTTGGCACAGAAAGATCCTTGGCACTGCCTGTGTTCCATGCTTATACAGATTGTGATACCGTGTCCCATCTGGTCCAGGTCGGAAAGAAGACTGCATGGAAAGTGTGGGAGGCACATGATGAATTTACTGCGACATTCTATGAGCTGCACAATGCACCTGAACAAATTGGTGAAGCGACTGAGGCTTCTCTGGAGTACTTCACCATTCGACTCTATGACAGGACAGCAACTTCTCGTTCCATCAATGAAGTCAGAAAGAATCTGTTCATCCACAAAGGACGTCAGATATCATGTCTACCTCCAACCAAGGCTGCTCTACAGCAACACATGAAGAGGGCAGTACTACAAGGTGGGCACCACTGGGGCTGCACGACGGTGCCAGAACGACAGTTGCCCTCTCCAAGTGAGTGGGGATGGACTTGCCCAGAAAAGTGGAGGCCTCTGTGGTCTAACTTGCCCGAAGCCAGTGCAACCTGCCCAGAACTACTGAAGTGTTCTCGCCGAGGAGGCTGCACAGACTGCAAATGTGTTGATGCGCATCTAAAATGCACAGCCTACTGCAAATGCAAAAGTGACTGTGACAACAGTGTCTGAAGCTTTAGGAGTGGCATTTTTATAGCCTGACTTGCCCTAAATTGGATTTTATGCCACATAATTCTTGTATATGATCTCCAAATGCAATGCTACATGTTTTTTAGAACAAGGAGTTGAGAAAAAACCATAGCACCTCACAGTTTTCCAGAAACTGCATTGTTGCTGCCGGTTGCTAAGGAAAATGATTTGCCTAGCAACCGTTGCTATGCAACACTGAAAATCCTCGGTGGCTCCTGCCCTGAAATTGTAAAATAGGTCTTTGTGAACTATTGTGGAAAGTTTTATGCTTGTATCACCTTGTGAGCAATTCTTGTCCTATTTAGTACCGATTGCCCTCACTTAGCTATACGAGAGGCTGAACTGCAGGCAGAGTCTACTAGGTATCGGGCTGACAGGGAGCTGGAGAGATCTCGAGTGGAGGTAACAGGGCGAAATATTGGGGGAGGTAACAGACATCGGGACCAATCATTGTCGCACCTGCTTAACCTAGTTCCTGTGTTCGATGAATCATGTGTGACTGAGTTTTTTATGCGATTTGAGAAGAAGTGTCAGGAACACCAGTGGCCTCAGGAAAAGTGGGCAGCATTAGTTTCATCAAGACTCCTAGGAAAGGGGCTAAAAGCGTATGATGCACTACCTTTAGAGTCCTGTGTAGTTTATGATGAGCTAAAGAAGGCTGTGCTACGGGCCTATGAGTTACAACCAGAAACTTACCGCTTGAAGTTTCGGGGTGTTACTAAGGGCAAGGAGAGTACCTTCCTAGAACACGCCCGGGACTTGTCTGATGCACTACAACATTGGCTGCGTTCTGAGAGGGCAGCTACTTTTGAGGAGTTGAGTGAGCTGGTTCTCTTGGAGCAGTTCTGTAAGTGCACAGGCAGGGACTTAACATTAAATATAAAGGAAAAAAATCCTAGAACTCTCCAGGAGGCAGCAGGAATGGCTGACCTCCGACTGTCATTAATTCGAGGGTGCGGAGCAGCAACTAGGAGTGAGTCGGGTGCAAAGGATCGTACCCCTCCCCCTCCCAAGAATTTTGATACACATAAATATACAAAACCATCTAGCACTGACAATAAAACTCAACATAAACCAAATACCGTCCCGTATAAGAAGTCTAATGGTACCTCCCACTCCCAAGGGAAACCAAAGAGTAAAGAGTGCTTTGCATGTCACAAGGAGGGTCACTTTGCAAATGCTTGTCCGAACAAGCCACCAAACAAGGTTGTGTCATTGGCCCGCAGCATAGGGGTGTCGCCTATATCTTCTGAGTTTGCCAAGGGTAGTTCGTCAGAGGTTGGGACACAGCCTGTGTTCAAGAGTCTGGAAGGCTCGAACCCTGTCCGCGACGTCTTTGGGGGTCATAGAGGGCATGGTTTTGTGAGGTGGGCTGGCGAAAGGCGAGGAGTTAAGCTATTGCGTGATACGGGGGCTTCTCAGACCTTGTTAAAGAACTTTACTGGTAGGCCGATTAACGCTGCTCGGGTGGTGGTAGTTCAGGGGATCAATGCTACGAAGTCCTACCCTCTGGTGCGGATGGAGCTGGAGGTGGGTGGTGTGGCGAAGGAGCTGTATGTAGGAATTGTAGAGAACTTGCCTGTTGGGGGCGTCGACCTCCTCCTCGGCAACGACTTTGCGGTGCCTGCTTCTAAGGTTTCACCCTTGGTCGTTGCCGAGAAGGCGGCCGACGTTAGTAGGGAGGAACAGGAGTGGGTTGAGAAGTGTAGCGTACAAACCATGGCGTGTGTTGTGACGCGTTCTCAGACATCCGGAGCCTTGCAGCCACCACCTCAGTCTATCAAACCGCGGAGGAAAGGTCACAAGAAAACGGGAAGTGGTGGTCAATTGGAGAGTTTTGAGCCGGCAGTGTTTCTTGGTGACTCATTATTGGCACCTATGTTAGAGTCTGGAGAGGCCCCGGGGCCTGTCACCGCTAGTGCAGGTGCAGGGCAGGAAGAGACTCTGCGACAGCATCGTTATGCGCAGCGTGAGGAAAGGATGGCTCAGCGGGACATTGGAGGTGGAAATAAATTATTTAAGATGAACTTGGATAATCTCGCACCTGCTGATATATG
This sequence comes from Paralithodes platypus, assembly GCA_032716605.1. Classification (NCBI taxonomy): domain Eukaryota; kingdom Metazoa; phylum Arthropoda; class Malacostraca; order Decapoda; family Lithodidae; genus Paralithodes; species Paralithodes platypus. The sequence goes on along the minus strand of CM064511.1, from coordinate 18,041,302 downwards.
TGCCTTGCAGCTGGAAGATCCTGAAGTCAGGGCGTGTGGCAATGGTGCTATCGAACTGGAGAGCGATGGGGATGCGCAGCCTGGTGATTTTTTCTTGTCCGAGGGGATCTTGTATCGGAGACATCAGGATCCCAAGAAAAACTGGGATGGCGGGTCAGGATTAGTGGACCAGTTAGTAGTACCGAGGGTGTGCCGTGAGAGCTTATTGAGATTAGCTCATGATGTGCCTTTGGCAGGGCACCTGGGGGCACGTAAGATGGAGGCAGCTCTGAGCAAGCTTTTCTGGTGGCCTGGGTTAAAGGCGAGTGTCATGTCATGGGTGTCACAGTGTCACACCTGTCAAGTTGTTGGGAAACCCAATCAGGTCATCCCGAGAGCCCCGTTACAACCCATCCCTGTCATTGGGCCGCCCTTCAGCAAAGTAGTTATCGATATGGTTGGCCCATTGCCCCCCACTAGTGCCGGCAATACATTTTTACTAACTGTAATGGATGTAGCAACACGGTATCCAGATGCTTACCCCATGCGCAACGGGATGGCTAAGACTGTTGTCAAAAACCTACTTGTCTATTTCTCTCGTTATGGCTACCCTCAGGAGATCCAGTCTGATCAGGGATCCAATTTTACTTCTGCTCTGTTTAAGCAGACCATGCAGCAACATGGGATAGTGTCTGTGGTGTCATCTGCCTACCATCTCAAGAGTCAGGGAGTTTTTGGAAAGGTGGCACTCGACTCTCAAGAGTATGTTGCGGTGTTATTGCATGGAAAATGGGAAGGACTGGGATCTAGGTCTCCCATACGTTTTATTTGCTGCGAGAGAAGTACCTGGGGAGAGCTTGGGATTTCGCCCGAACGAGTTGGTTTTTGGACACAGGGTCAGGGGGCCCCTCCACATAGTCAAGGAGATCTGGGAGGGAGTCACAAAGCCATGCTCGCTTCTAAAGTATGTAGTTGAAAGCCGTGAGAGAATGCTAAAGGGCATGGAGGTAGCAGGTCGGAACCTTAAGAGTTCACAAGCTCAGATGAAGGACAGATACGACCAGAAGGTGAAGCTGAGGGAGTTTGAAGTAGATCAGGAGGTACTGATACTACTGCCTCTGGTGGGACACCCCTTGTCTGCCAAGTATTCTGGTCCGTATCGGGTTGTAAGGAAGGTTTCTGATCTCGACTATTTAGCAGCTACTCCTGATCGTAAGAAAAAGAACCAACTTTGCCATGTCAATCTGATGAAGGAGTATGTGAGGCGCCCTTCCGAGCCTCTCACTGTCCCGGTGTTGAGCTGCAGCGATCATGGTGGAGAAGGAGGAAGGGACAGTCATGCTGTGGGGGAGGATAATTGGGATTGTCATGTTTCCGCGGATCAGTGGGCGGGGAATTCTAGACAAGTGGCTCACGAGTTGATATTGCACCTGCCTGAGCAACAGCGTGTAGCTGTGCAGCACTTGTTTGATTGAAACCCAGCTGTTTTCGCGGAGCATCCTGGCCTCACTAAACAAGCGGTGCACGATGTCGATGATGGGGACCACCCGCCCTTCAAATCAGTGCCATACCGTGTTCCCCCTATTTAATTACCAGCACTTAGGGAAGAGCTGGATTATATGCTGAAACGTGGGCTGATTTCTGAGGGTGCAGTAAGGTGGACTTCCCCCGTCACACTGCAGCCCAAACCAGATGGCAGGGTGCGGTTTTGTATAGATTTACGCAGGTTGAATGGTTTAACGCCCACAAATGCCTACCCTCTCCCTCGCGTGGATGACAGTGTGGATAAGATAGGAAAAGCCAAGTTCCTCACTAAGATAGACCTTGTTAAGGGTTATTGGCAAGTGCCCTTGTCTGAGCGAGCACGAGAGATGTGTGGGTTTGTGGTGGACCGTGCCACATATCGTTGCCATGTTATGCCATACGGGCTGAAAAATGCCCCTGCAACGTTTCAGAAATTAATGAACGACATTGTAGCCGACATTCCCAACTGTACGGTGTACCTAGATGATGTCATAATATACGACGATGATTTTAACAGTCACTGTGCTCACATCGGAGAGCTTTTTAATAAACTGAATGAAGCAGGTTTGGTGGTAAACCTGGGTAAGTGCGATTTTGTCAAAGCCACAGTTTTGTACCTGGGGTTCGAGGTGGGGATGGGTCAGGTGTGCCCTCCACAGACAAAGATCAAAGCCATCGATCAGTTTCCCCAGCCTACGACTAAGAAACAAATCATGCGGTTTCTAGGTATGATAGGCTATTATCGACGCTTCATCAAAGGCTATTCGACTGTACTTGCACCTTTAACTGACTTATTAGCTAAGGACAAGAAGTTCCGGTGGTCTCCTGAGTGTGCAGAGGCGTTTTCCTTAGTGAAATACCTGTTATGTACCCACCCCATACTCAGGGCCCCGGACTTCAGCAGACCTTTTCAGCTGGCGACTGATGCCACTGGCGTAGGGGCTGGGGCTGTCTTGTTACAGACAGATGATGAAGGTATCGAACATCCAGTGAGTTTTTACAGTAAAAAATTCAATAGTCCACAAAGGAATTACTCTGTAATTGAAAAAGAACTCCTGGCGATAGTGCTGGCGCTCAGGCACTTCGATGTATATGTTCCTGCTTTCGGACCAGTCGTAGTGGTTTATACCGATCATCACCCTCTGAAATTCTTGAATCAGTTTCATAACCGGAATATGAGGCTGACCAGGTGGTCACTCATGCTTCAGGAGTATAATCTGGACATACGCCATATTGCCAGTTCTGATAACGTGATAGCGGATTGTCTATCAAGGGTGGATGATGTTGGTTAGACTGCTACAGGATTGAGGGTTGAGTGTGGAGGAAAATAGGCTGTCACTGTAGTTCAGCCGAAAAAAACAAATTAAAAAAAGCAAAAACCTTATAACAACTCTTTATTTTTTATAACGTGTAGAATTTTGTATAAGATGTTGTAGCAGTATCTAAGTTGAATGTTTTCGCTTATTGTCGCTAAGTTAGTTGAACTTGCTCGGTGGAGCGCAACAGTCTTATTTTTTTTTATATATAGTGCCTTGTGTCGCAACAGTGTGTGGTACTATGAGAAGCTTTCTGTTAGATATGAAGAACTTAGTCAAGGGTCTTATATATTGGGGGAGGTGTGACGCTCCTGCATAGTAGCCACGTGCGGGGATGCGCGCGCGTCGGCTGCCCAGCCGTTTAGAAACCGGCTGGTGGCAGCCGGCCGGCCGGCTTTTCCTTAGTATATATCCTACGACAATGTAACTAATGTCTGGGATATTCTTATGTTGTTTCACAGCTTGAAGCTTCCCTTATTCTTAACCAACGCATCTTAGAATATTTTATTCTCGATAGTTGATTGTTTCATTATAATATATAAGATGTAAGTCTAGTGAGAGTGGGAGGAGACGAGCGGGAGAGAGAGACCGGCTGGGGGACGTTGCTTCGCGCGGAGAGTCCAGCTTGGGACGAGCCTGATGTTGCCACGTGCATTTGATAGCAACTAGGCTTAGTTTCGACTCACGCCAGGGGTAGAAGATTTTGACCCGGCAACTGTGTTGAGTGTTGCCAAGCATGGGATGTATTTTGCATGCCTAGGGTGGGGTCCAGACAGATTCAAGACTCAGAGCTCACCTCACTGTCGTACCCTTCGGACCCCCTTGATATCTATCCCTCTCAACCCCACTTAGAAACTTTCTCTCTTACTTTGTATACCTTCCTTCCACTACTTCACCAATCTATTTAATTATCCCATCCCCTTGATAGACCTTATATCTATTATTGTATTAACGACGAGCTCTCAGATAATTAGATAGGATTTTGGGCTTTATGCAGAGATATTGTTAATGAGACCTAGGAAGCTTTTTTGTTGTCTCATATTTGGTGGTTTCATGCTTGCTAGTGTGTTTCTTTGTGTCAGGTTAGCAGGGGCTAGACCGGAGGGGAGGCTTTTTGCGATCCTTTAAGTAAAGTCCTGCTGGTGCGAGTCCTGTGGACCCGCACGACTTTACTAGGATACCCTTGGGAGTCTGGGGGCATTTTCCTGTCTGTGTCCCTGTGTGTCTATTGTTGTGTTGTGTGAGGGCCCTTGCCTAGTCCACTCAGCACTGCGCTAGCACGTCTTGCTTTGGTTTTAGGGTCGCCAGGAGAGAGTCAGATACTTGCGATCTGAGTCTCTCAAGAGAGCACCCTTTCAATTAGAGTAATTTGGCGCACAGACTTGGGAACGTCCCTAGGCTAGAGCATGTGGCTCAGCCCGGGTATCCGAAGCCTATATCCTTCCGGCTAGACCTCTGCCGCCTGGCAGATAAACAGCTAGGGGTTTTATTATCTCTGCATGCTTGTTATTGTGCCACAGTTTACCGTTTTTGTGAGCATTGTGAGTCAGGGTGTGGCTTAGAGACTCTGTCCGAGCAGGCTTGCCTGACTAAGAGTGAGAAGCACACCTGTATGTGGTTATGTTGCGAGTTGCTGCCTTTATTTAATTATACCTATGCCATTATACACGGTATGGCCTATCACTAGTATTTATTCCTGCTTATGAGTTAAGAGTTCTCTAAATCCGTAACGTACTTTTTTTGCTAAGCATCAGATCCTACAGTAGCCGCATGCAGTTTAGAAACCCGCATCTTGTCTACCGGTACGATGTTTTGAGGACTGTTTTGCTTTCACCTTCTTTCACCAGGGTGATTAGTTGTATTAATTAACGTAATGTTAAATGTACTTTCTTCTAGTTTGTTATTAAATTGTTTCTGCAATTTAATTCCGTTATCTATCTTTTCCTTGAAGCTTTAAGTCAACTTAATTGTGTGATCTTTTATATAGCCTGCTTGACTATCAGCAGTCTATAGTGTGTGCACCCTGTAACCGAGTCATAGGATACCTTGTTGTCCAGGCAGGACTCTTGACGGTTTAGGGTGGTTTGTTGCCTGGGTTTATAGACAAGGGTTGGATCTAGCGTTTTCCGTTGTTGCTTGTTGCCTGTTGCCGTTTACTCTTTGGTTTCCCTTGGGAGTGGGAGGTACCATTATAATTCTTATACGGGACGGTATTTGGTTTATGTTCAGTTTTATTGTCAGTGCTAGATGGTTTTCTGTATTTATGTGTATCAAAATTCTTGGGAGGGGGAGGGGTACGATCCTTTGCACCCGACTCACTCCTAGCTGCTGCTCCGCACCCTCGAATTAATGACAGTCGGAGGTCAGCCATTTCTGCTGCCTCCTGGAGAGTTCTAGGATTTTTTTCTCCCCGCCTGTGCACTTAAAGAACTGCTCCAAGAGAACCAGCTCACTCAACTCCTCAAAAGTAGCTGCCCTCTCGGAATGCAGCCAATGTCGTAGTGCATCCGACAAGTCCCGGGCGTGTTCTAGGAAGGTACTATCCTTGCCCTTAGTAACACCCCGAAACTTCAAGCGGTAAGTTTCTGGTTGTAACTCATAGGCCCTTAGCACAGCCTTCTTTAGCTCATCATAAACTACACAGGACTCTAAAGGTAGTGCATCATACGCTTTTAGCCCCTTTCCTAGGAGTCTTGATGAAACTAATGCTGCCCACTTTTCCTGAGGCCACTGGTGTGCCTGACACTTCTTCTCAAATCGCATAAAAAACTCAGCCACACATAATTCATCGAACACAGGAACTAGTTTAAGCAGGTGCGACAATGATTGGTCCCGATGTCTGTTACGTCCCCCAATATTTCGCCCTGTTACCTCCACTCGAGATCTCTCCAGCTCCCTGTCAGCCCGATACCTAGTAGACTCTGCCTGCAGTTCAGCCTATCGTATAGCAACCTCAGCCTGCACACTAGCCTGTCTCTCGCAGCCTCAACCTGAACTCTAACCTGTCTCTTCGGCCTCAACCTTGGCCATCTCAAGCCGAAACAACAAATCTGGAGTCAACCCTTGAGGAGGGGAAGGTGCATTTAATGGGGAGAGTCCCTGTGATTGAATTCCACGCTGCCATTGACCATAAACTTGGGGGTATGTACTAAATTCAGGCACCCTGACATTTGATACGGGGGTAGAGTGGAGTGGGGGGCTGGGGACCGGGGCCCCCAGTCGCCTCTCCACCCCGGTATCTCCCTTCTAAACCCAATATCAAAGTCCTCAGCTGATCTTTCCTCATGCCACTTAAACCCTGGTGACCCTGAAGACCTGCCACACACTTTAAGCCATACTTATTAGCTTCAACACCCTGTCAGCGGTAAGGGGCACCTCTAAAAATCTGCTAGCACCCTCCTCGCTATCGACTAGCCACTCCACAGGTCTTTCTCCCTCCGAGCCCGTATCGTGACCTGACCCATCACTGTGTTCTGATTTATTAGACCTACTTGTGTACTGCAGTAATTACCACGGTTATAGAATGTGCCTTATCTCCTATGCAAGTATGTATATACTAATGTTATTTAAAGTCTTTAATGTGTTATATTGGTTGCTCCAAAAAACAACTCTATGTCCACTGTATTCCTCTAATCATAAGGAATCTCAAAACAAATGACCACTATATTCCTCTGTTCAGTAAATCCTATGCAAGGTCGCCATTTGTTACGTCCTGGGATATATAAACACTGGGCTCTTTCTATTGGACTAGGTATGCGGCAACAAGCAACAACGGAAAACGCTAGATCCAACCCTTATCTATAAACCCAGGCAACAAACCACCCTAAACCGTCAAGAGTCCTGCCTGGACCACGAGGTATCCTATGACTCGGTTACAGGGTGCACGCACTATAGACTGCTGATAGTTAAGCAGGCTATATAAAAGATCACACAATTAAGTTGACTTAAAGCTTCAAGGAAATAATAGATATCGGAATTACATTGCAGAACAATTTAATAACAAACTAGAAGAAAGTACATTTAACGTTACGTTAATTAATACAACTAATCACCCCTGCGTGAAAGAAGGTGAAAGCAAACAGTCCTCAAAACATCGTACAGCTAGACAATATGCGGGTTTCTAAACTGCATGCGGCTACTGTAGGATCTGATGCTTAGCAAAGAAGTACGTTACGGATTTAGAGAACTCTAACTCATAAGCAGGAATAAATACTAGTGATAGCCATACAGTGTATAATGGCATAGGTATAATTAAATAAATGAGCAACTCACAACATAACCACATACATTGTGCTTCTCACTCTTAGTCAGGCAAGCCTGCTCGGACAGAGTCCTCTAAGCCACACCCTGACTCACACGGCTCACAAAAACGGTAAACTGTGGCACAATAACAAGCATACTGACATAATAAACCCCTAGCTGTTAATCTGCCAGGGGGCAGAGGTCTAGCCCGGCGGATATAGGCTTCGGATACCCGGGCTGAGCCACCTGCTCTAGCCTAGGGACGTTCCCAGGTCTGTGCGCCAAATTACTCTAATTGAAAGGGTGCTCTCTTGAGAGACTCAGATCGCAAGTATCTGACTCTCTCCTGGCGACCCTAAAACAAAAGCAAGATGTGCTAGCGCAATGCTGAGTGGACTAGGCAAGGGCCCTCACACAACACAACACTAGACACATAGGGACACAGACAAGAAATGCCCCCAGACTCCCACGGGTTATCCTAGTAAAGTCGTGCGGGTCCCCGGGACTCGCACCAGCAAACTTTACTTAAAGGATCGTAAAAAGCCTCCCCTCCGGTCTAGCCCCTGCTAACCTGACACAAGAACACACTAGCAAGCATGAAACCACCAAATATGAGACAACAAAAACGCTTCCTAGGTCTCATTAACAATTATGTCTGCATAAGGCCCAAAATCCTATCTAGTTATCTGAGAGCTCGTCGTTAATACAATAATAGATATAAGGTCTATCAAGGGGATGGGA